>CAUYLG010077231.1:0-37514 GCA_963573385.1 Cacajao melanocephalus | reverse complement strand
TGCAAAAAAAAAAAAAAAAAAAAAAAAAAAAACCTAACAGAGAGAAGAATTGCTTAGAGCTTTAAAGAAATGGATTGCTCTTGACATGGTTTGAGTGCCTGGATCCTCCAGTACATGATGTGTTAGATTAGTCATTGGATCTTTCTTACAAATTATCTTTTTGTGTCATGTGGTTTGTGTGGGTTTTCTGTTACTTACCCTAAAAAACTTTCTGATCATCATTTTCACTAAACATTAAGTGCCTTATAAAGTGTGTCTTCCTTACTAATCTCTGTAACCCAGTGCCAACGTAAATTCCTGGTAGTCAGTAATTGCTAGGTTCAGTTGAAGTAAATCAAAGTTTTAAGGAGGTTGATTTTGATGCAGTTGAGGACAGTCTTCCTAAAGATTGGCACAGTTCAGCATCAGTACCAATTCTAGCACAAAAGCCTCAATATCAGTGTTTAAACTGAGATTGTAAGGCTGCTGAGAGTCAGGACTTGGGGAAACCACCGTGTAAGTGACTTAGGGTTCCTTCTAGTCCAGAGGCTACAGAAAATACCCTTCATGGTGTTTTTATGTTAGTTTTCATGGTAATTAGCTCATCTTTTGGCTTTTTATTCATCTGTTTTGGGGTTTAGAACCTATGAAACAATAATCATTGGAAAAGGCTGGCATAAGGCAAGCTGAAAAAAAACTAAAGCAGTACTGGAAATAGTGTGGTTAGAGCCTCAACTCTGGTAGAGATTCTGAACGTTCACAGACAAAGTATATTAGGCTTCCCATCTGTAAAATGCGCACATATTCCAATTCAAGAGATTGCATTTAAAATCATCTAAAACCAGAGTAAAAATAGAACGATAATTAGTTATATATTTGAGGGCCGTCTAAAGAAAAATATGAGGAAAAACCAAAAGATAGAAGAAATATAAATATAAATGGAATAGATCAAGGGCAGTGGCTGTCAGGAACCAAACATATTTGATTTCTTGATATCTAGGTAGATGCCACCATATCAGTCATACATTGCCAAATTAAAAAGTTTCTATAATCAGATCCTCTTTTAAAAAGAACATTTAATTGAACTCAATCCTTTAATTTTACGGTCTTGACTATCATCTCAATTTCACATTTTGCCTTATCATTTTGCTTTTATTTGGGACATAAATGCAGGTATAAATAAAAATCTGAAGGCAAAGCAAAGGTTAAAGATTCTTTGTAATATGCAAGCCATGAAGCATTTTCAGCACCAAAACTGAGACTGAGTAGAGATTAGCATGCTCCTGAATACATGATCACCTCTACATTGGCTTAATGGTTCTGCGTAATGGTTCTGCAATGTTCCTATTCTCAAGGACCATTGTTCAAGTTATTAATCTGCTTAGCTGCTCATTTTTGTGTGATTTACAGTTTCCTTTATTGTCAAGTATCTCCAGCAAAACTTTTTTTTTTTTTTGGTCTTTAGGAATTGTTTTGTTGCAGTAGGTAACACCAACTCTGACAATGCTATTACATCACTAATATGATTTGTGATGTATGCTGCAGTGAACTTCTGCCACCTTTTCTGAGTAGCAAAGTTGACTCATAACTACTTATATACAATAATATCCCCATGTCCTCACTGAAATGTGTGAATCACTATGATATTTCAATCATCATTGAACTATTTCGTACCTAGCCATCATCTGACATTCTGTGTGACATGCACAGGCAAAGATCACGGGGTAGAAAGGAAGAAAGGAGGTGGTAAGCTTGGAGGAGGTGGTGGATGGAGGATGAAAGGAGACATCTTTCAGTATATAAGGCTATGAATGCCTATTTTTTTTAATAAGAAAATCCTCAGTTTCTAAAACAAAACCATTCTCATAATCACCTATTCTTCTACTCTGAAAAAGAAGACAAACATGCTTACAGGAAAGAAAAGAGAAAATGATGCTACATAATTTAATTTCACATTCTAACCAGTCTCCTTTTGTCATATCCTATATATAATCATGTGAGAAAAAATCATTTTAAAATGGTCTTAAGTAAAAGGAAAAGTACAAGATGAAAATTTATGTAAGGCTGAGGGTGTTATTTCTTTCCTTTGCAAAGCTTATTGTCATATTGCTCTTAACAATAAAAAAAAAAGCTTTTCAGATATAAGCAAAGAAATGTTGTTTTTGACTGCTATTTTCTTAGTAACACAGCAAATATTTGGAGGGGTAACATATACATACAAAAATAATGCATGAGTCAAAAACCATTCCTGTGGGAAGTACTTTTAAAAGTATATAATTCACCTCAAAGAAAGGCAAGTGAAGGACGCCTTTCAAAGGGCCTTTCCCGCACTGTAGAATTAGCGTGCTTTTTTTCTTTTCCAAATACAGAATGACTTCCTTTGATTCTCCTCCCACACACTATTTCAAATAAACCATGCAGTATGAAGCATTTTAAATACTGAGATAAGGTGTTTAAAAGGTCATTTTAACTTCTGAAAATCATCCTTTAACATTGCACAAATATTTAGATATTTTGCACACAAATTTACTATTTTATGAATTTTGATGTCAGCATTCTCTAATAATTGAAACCTAGAAAATTAGGAAATGTTCACAGGTGTTGCTGTCATCAACACACTTGATAATATGTTGCCCCTGCATCACCAACCACGTGTACAGACACCAGACAACAGCTAAGGGTAGATGTCCAGACTCCATTCTGAGAGATAACGAAGGAAGTGATCGAAGCAAAAAGAATTTGGGCAAAGTGAAATGACAAACATTTCACTAAACAGACAGTCAAATAAATTAACACTATCAATGAGTTTACCTTTTGAGGTACAGGAGCAGAGTGTGCAGAAAAAGCCCCTGAGATGTTTACCCACTGACTTTCTTCCTCTGGACACCGTACAACCAATGTGCCCAGTGACCACAATTCTATCAGGCCATTGCATCTCAGTCTAAGAAATAAAACGTTCTCTTCTGGGATTGGCAAAGCAAAGCATTAGCTTGACAATTTTGGGGCTTGTGTCAAAGACTGACTTTGGTCAATAGGTAGCAGAAAAATGTAATATCTATAAATATGTACACAGCATAGATGCTTTAGAGCTATCATTGCTTAATTTGACCACATATTGGAACCACCCAGAGATCTTTCAAAATGCAGATTCCAAGCCTCCAGAATTGGATTTTCTTGAGGAACCAGAGCTGAGGGGAGTGGGAGTGGGAGGAATAGATGACTCTTTTCCACGATCAAAACCACATGGCAAGCAAAAGGTAGAGCTGAGAGAATTCAAGTGTCCTGCCTCTTATGACCGAGGATACTTTAGTTACCAGCTTCTCTGTCTCATATCACCCTACTTTCTCTCAAATCAAGTAACTGAGTTACATTACTTCTACGTCCTCTTGCTACTGCTGATATTTTAATCACTTCCAATAGCAATGAGCACAAAATCCAGCCCCCTCAGCATAGCCTAGAGGTTGGGCCTGCTTCATAGACAGATGCAGTCACACAGTGCCCGTGATTTAACCACGCATTTGATTTAATGCTTTGTTGTCATCATCTTGAAATCCTTAATAATTTTTTATAAAATAATTTGTGGTCAGCTACGTTCTTGCTAATCATCATATGGCAGAGAGCAGAGAGAGAGAAAGCAAGCTCTCAAGTGTCTCTTTGCATACAAGGCAGTAATCCCATCATGAGGGTTCCACATTCATGACCTAATTATCTACCAAAGGCCCTATCTTCAAACACCATCAAACTAGGGGACTAGGGTTTCAACATCTAAATTTTGGAAGGACACATTCAGTCCATAGCAGAACATGAGTCTTAGCTTGAAAGACTGCAATAATCCCTTAATTACAGATTTAGGTCTCAGGATCTACTGTCCTTAAAGCAATGATAATACATGCAGTGGTGTTTGCAAAGAGGGAGGCATGGCAGGGTTCCAAGGGGAGATTGATTTGGCCTGCCACTCTGCCAGGTAGAACAGAAGGGAGAGAAAGCACCACATGAACTCCTGCTTTTTAATTACATTGCTATGTACCAGCAATAAAGAGGAAATGAATCCCAATCAATGCTCTGGGAATTGATTCGTTGGGTTATCAATGTCTTTCTGGAGGAACTGAGGGTAGGGGAAGAGAAAGAATGAAAAGAAACATAAGATGATTTGAGATGAGTAGCTTCTCCTGCAGTCATACATTTTAAAATGCATTAAAATATATGTCTAAACCTCAATAATACAAGCTAAAAAAGGAGAAAGAGAGGCTAAATGCAAAAAGTCCATATTAGGGTAAGTTTCAAAGAGTTTTTTATAATTATATGAAGCTTCTTAGGGGCAACATTTCAATAAACTACCGTGAAGAATTTCCCAGTTTGACAAGCCCGTTTTCCTAAGAAGATAAAGAGATATTGGCAATTTTGTGGGCTATTAATTTGGTAAGCAAATTTCTTCCTTACAAATTGAACAAGAGTAATTGCAGATTTTGAATCAGTAGGTACTGAATTAATGATATCCCTGTATAGAATATTTCTCTTCTCCTTAGCGCAGGACAATTCTGTAGTGGATGTTAAATTCAAGCACCCACTGCTACCTGGAAATCTGAGCCGTGAACTCTTTAGTGCCACCTAGAGAAGAACTTGATACTACTGTTTCAGTTAGGCAATGTGCCTCTTCCTGACAGCTTTCTCTAAGACATTGCTCCATGTCAGGGGCATGGCAGAGAGCATATTTTAAGTATCAGAATACTCATAAACAACTGAGGATCCTTGCAAGGCTTGGATCCCAAATGCTGGCAAGGGAATTAAATTCAAGGACAATCCTCAAAGAAAGGAACAAAATGTAGTGAAAAGAGCATGGTCTTTAAAGTTAACCTACCTGAATGCCAGTTCTGCATTTAGCCCCAGAAAAGCCTCTGCAAGGTACTCTAATGAAGAGGCTTCACCTTGTAAATGGGGTAGGGATCCTGCCTTGAAGGGTAGTTGGGAGCATCGAATAAAATAAAAAAGGGAAGGTGGAGGTGAGGTGGAGGATTTCCATAAACTATCATTCCATAGTTTGTAATTCATATCTCTCCTTTCTTTAAACATCTCCATTAAAAAAGTATAAGAGGCAGAGGGATCACAAAGTCATTTCATAGAATGATTCCACTTAGCAGATGAAAATCTGGTCTTGCCCAGCACCTTGTGAAGAGTTTTGAATTAGTATGAGGACATAACCCAAGATTTCCTTACTTGGGGTTCTTTCTGCCACTCCCTTCCTCTTCTGGGAGCCAAGTCTTCAGGACAAAGGCCACTTCAAGCTGTAAAGCTAAAAGAAGGCTGAAGTCTTTTGTATTCCCAAGTCTTATGTAGACCATCGTAGACCAAAGTCACATGTAGTCTAGCACACCCTACTGGGAAATAATAATAATAACAGTTCCATCTACTGATGGTCGGCCAGATGTCAAGTGTTGTGCTTAGAGCAGCCCTGTTTCCACAGACAACAGAATGGCCACTAGGGTCAGTGACCTCCTCAAGCTCACCTGGTGGGTCCCAGACAGAACCTGACATCAAAGCAAAGCCCACCTTTGCTAAGGTTCCTGCTCTCTTTATGAGGAAGGAGGTGGAGGAGGAAGGGGGAAACATTGAATAAGTAAATTCTCCGGGTAGTGACAGCTACCACGACAGGCTCTCTGGAGGAGACAGTGCCTGCTGCTGGAGCCCAGGGCATAGGGTCCTGGGGGAGCTTACTTAGCCCTCCCTAAGGCGGCACCAAGACTGCACTGCAAGATCTGCTGCCGCCCAGGGATGATCATTTTAAACACTTCACCAAGTTGCTCACCGTAGAGAAAGAAGGCATTATCAAGTTTTCAGAAAATCTGAACTGGAGATCAGCCAATTCAGCTTGAGAAGCAAAGGGAAACAGTTTGCTGCAGAGGATTCAATCATAAAATGTGGTGTGCATTTGGGCAGGGTGTATGGGGAAAAATGAATTGAACAGGGGCGGAGTATTTAGCCCCAAGACTGTCTTCAGTAATTGGACAGTGGGGCTTACAAAGAAGGCTAGTCCTGAAAAACAGTCCCTGGACAGGGAATGTAGGAATTTCTCCTGCAGGAAAAAGAGAGCAAAAGAATTGATTAATTAATTAAGGAATCCACTGCTATTTTCACCTTGGGTCCAGTTACTAGTTTGGAGTTTTTCTCCCCGTGGCAAATCTAACATGGTACAAGTGCCATGCTGCAGAAAACATTTGTCTAATCAAGATTTTGTTATTGGTCCCATCTGTTTAACAGGATTGCTCATCACCTCAAAGTTAACTGAAATCTGTTTGTTATCAACAAATTACATAAGAGCCTAGTAAATATTTTATGAGTAAAACTGTAAATATTTCCTTCTCTGTTCACAGGAATAAGTGAAATACCACTCCTATAAATTTCTCTGCCCTTCTGCCTGGCCACCGCTCACAGGATGTGAGAGGACATTTTCAGAGCTGCTGTAGCTCACCATGACGGGGTGAGAAATTTCCCATCCCTGGAAAAGACAACTACCTATTAGTTTTCCCTGAGGGGCGCTGTCTCCCTTAAGTCAAAGGGTCCAATAAATTGAGGAGAGACAACATTTTCCATGATATCAGTTTAAAAGGATAAAAGAAAATCCAAGAGAGAAATTGTTATTACCTTCAAAGATTATACAATGTGGTCAAAAGAATACAGACTTGAAAGCCAGACACACCTGGGATTGACCCTGCACTCTGTCACCTGCTCACTACATGACCTTGGGAAAATTACTTCATCTCTTGAGGTCTGTTTTCAACACAAATTTGCCATCATCTATAAATGGGACCCTGTTGGTAAGAAAAATGCCTAGAAGAGTCCAAGGCCCGTATCAACAGTAACAGCAATGACGAAACTCATAGTACCTGTTGTTGGGCAGTTACTAAGAGCCTTTCATTGTCTTCTTCCAACCTCATTTCCACCTTTCAACCTCAAATTTTTAAAGGTTGTCACAAAAAGTAGGAGTCAAATCTATTCTGTGAAAGAGTAAATGCACAATTGAAATCAAAGAGTGAAAGCTGCAGAGTAATTAATTTCAACACAAAATTTGGGAGATATTTTACAATGGAAGTAGTCCAAAGATAGAACAGATAGCCTCAAGACATAGTAGATTCAGTGGTATCAGAGGATGACAACAGAGGCTGGGGGAACATTCACCAGGGATGCAGGTCCAAGTCTATGCTGATAAGAGAGGTATGATACATCTTCACTCATTCTTCTAACATTTTCTGGGAACCTGTGCATCTCATCTGTGTGACCTTGGGGCAAGATTCTTACCCTCTTTAGGCCTCAGTGCCCTTATTCCTAAAGAGAGGAAGCTAAGAGTACTCATTATAGGTTGGTGATGACTGTCAATATATGTAAAGCTCTTGGCAGAGTGCCAGCACATAGGCATCCACAAATGCTAGTATTAGTGTGCATTTTAGAATTGCATTATTGTTATCACATAATGATTGCAATGATGGCCCAGGTCCTGTTATTGGGATTTAAAGACACAAACCTAAATTTGTATTAATCTATAAAGTAGAAATGTTAATACCTATATTATAGTTTATACCTTCATCTATAAATTATAGATGTTTATGCCTATATCATTGTTATTAAATATATAAGACATGTTATGAAAACGTGTGTTTCTTTATATCACAAAATGTTTCGCACACAGACACAATCATCAGACCATCAGGGTGTGCAACTTGAACAAGATTTCCTTGGAGGATATTTTTTCTCTTTCCATCATAGACTTTGCTAATGCTCAGAATGAACATGGCATCTGGGAACATGGCTTAACGACCCACTATCTTTCCTAAGGGAAGTGGGCAAGTGGCCAGCCCTTTGTCATCATTCATTCAACCATCCATCCATCTCTCCAGAAACTGCTCTTTAGACCTCAGAGGACAGAACTGGCTAGATGTGTGTTTTTCAGCTCAATATAAGGAAAGCCTTTACCATTTAGAGCTAACAGTGGAAAGGTAGTGAGCTCCTGGTGATCGAGGTTTTTGTAAGAGTTTAGGATTCTCATCATGTGTTCAGAAATGGCTACATAATTTATGGGACCCAAAACAAATTGAAAATGTAAGATTCCTTTAGAAAAAGCGATTAAGAATTTGAAGACAGCCATAGCAGAGCAATAAACCATTTGTGAGTCCTTCTGAGTGCAAGACCTTATGCAATTGTATAGGTCACAAGGTCACACAAACCCCAGCATCCATGCTTGCATGTTTCCTATATTAGGTAGGAAGACCAGCTGACCTCTGAAACATTTTCCAGCTCAGAAATTCCAAGACAAGAGCACAGGACTACATCAATAATTGGTCTCACCAAAACCAGGGTGTGTGGTGGAAGAAGTGCTAGAAATGGAATTGGGGAAGATGTGCCCAGCACTTCACCTTTCCACAGTGCAGTATAAAAGTCATTCTGCCGTGAATGCGTAAATGAATGAATGCATGGGTGGAAAGATCTTTAACTCAGGACCCAGGACCGTGAATTGGAATGAACAGTTATGTGGCTTGAATACAGCCCCATAAGAGCCTAGGAAAGATAGGCTTGGAAAGATAGCAGTGGGAGAGTGAAGCCAAATGAGGCACAGTACACTCATACTTCAATGGAAAAGGCGGATAAATATTTTTGTCTATGAGAGACCTTTCTGCTTGGACAGAAGCTAAGCCCAGAATATGTCCATGCCAGCAATACATAGGTTCTTCCCAACACCCATCCTATCAGCGTTCAGTTGTCCCTCTGATGCCCAGGCCTGTGCTCTGCCTCCTACTTGCTAGGGTGCCTTAATACTTGTACCACTTTTTGACAAATATTTGAAACCTTTCTTCTGGGTTATTTCATGTCCCTGCAACATGGAGTAAGCCTTGGATTCCTGCCTGTTAATTGCTCCCTGACATAGAACAATCCTTGGAGGCCTTGGTCTAGGCCTTTAAAGCTTCAGGAGACCTGCTCTCCATCCTCTGGCACACATGGATTTCCTCAACTCCTTACAACCTAGCGCATATGCTCCTTACATCTGTGTAGGAGTAAAGTCTCCTTGTGGGCAGTTATCACAGACCATGTCTGTCCTCTTCTCTCAATTTTCTGCTTCCCGCACAGAGGTTTGGCTGATGAACATTGTGCTATGGTGCCTCTGCCTCTTTCCACATGAGTTGGATTCTTTCTCTCTAACTCTAAGGCCCATATCCCTGAGAGGAAAGGAAAGAGATCCCAGGCTGAGGGGCTTTGTGCTGCTCCTCACTAGCACAAGTGAAGGTGCGTGTGTGTGCAATTGTGTCTGCAGGTGCTGAGCCGCTGAATAAGACGGAGTGGGGGCCAAAGCATTTGGCTCCTAAGTGTTACTGTGCATGCCCAGAGCCAAGGAACCTGTATTGCAGACAAAGAATGATCTTCCAGAGAAGTTCATGTGCTAAAAGTTACAAAGGTCCTTTTCCATAGAATGAGACACTGGACAAGCCCCTCCCCGGAGCCAGCAGTGACTAGCTTTGTACATGGCTTGAGGAACCCATGAGGCCATGGAAAGTTTATAGATTTAGACCCATCCCCTTTTTCCATCCCCAAGTGGACAGTGGGACCCTGGACCCTGCTTGGTCATAGTTTACTCATTATCTTCATCTTCTCAGGACAGAAATAACTGGCAATATACAGAACAAGGACAGAACTATGTCTCTCATACTCACTAAATGGTCCTGAAGTCCCAAGGCCTCATGCAGGTGACCATTTATCAAGAGTTTGGAAGGCTACACCAAAGCCCTTTCTTGCTACTGTCCCTCTTGTCAACTTTAGATCTTCTCCACTAATTTTATCTGTAGTATTTTCCTTGGCCTAGATATTTTCACTAGACCTCCAGGCTTTGGAGAGGTCTGGGATGTATTCAGTAATTATCACACAACTCCTAGTTACCTTGGTCACCTCACTTTCTGCCTCTGGGGTCAGTGTTAACACAGAGCCTCCAGCAAACAAATTCCTCAGAAGGAAACCACCGAGGCTCTCTCATATGGTTTGGCTATGTCCCCACCCAAATCTCATCTTGAATTGTAGCGCCCATAATTCCCACATGTTGTAGGAGGGACCTAGTGGGAGGTAGTTGAATCACGGGGAATGGGTTTTTCCCATGCTGTTCTCATGATACTGAATAAGCCTCATGAGATATGATAGTTTTATAAAGAGGAGTCTTGCCTGCCATCATGTAAGATGTGCCTTTCTCCTCCCTTGACCTCTGCCATGTTTGTGAGGCCTCCCCAGCCATGTGGAACTGTGAGTCCATTAAATCTCTTTCTCTTTATAAATTGCCCAGTCTCAAGTATGTCCTTATAGCAGTGTGAGAACAGACTAATACACTCTTCCAAAGAAGACAGTCAGTTTGGCTTCAGGAAGTAAGGGCTTTCTTTCCAAAGCACAGCTTATTGCGCAAAGATTTCCACATCCCTTGAATGTTTGATCTGGGCCTTCCCAAGGGGTCATATTGAACTACTCCTCATAACGTCACTTACCACTGGGCTATGCTCCCACAGATCGTGTCTCCTGGAAAATTTTTCATATGTCTTTATTTGAAAATCAAGTTGTTCCCTTTCCGCCTTGCCCAGCCCATGGGAGCCAGAAGCCTTTATTTCAAGGTGGAGGCGGAGCAGCTAATGCACTATATTGTTCCAGGAGTTTTAGAAGCAACATTCAGCCTCTGCCAAAGTATGGGCTCTAGTTGCCAATCTGCTCCATTTCCAGGACATGCATTGAAGTCCTCAAAATCCCTAATTATATCCTGTGGAAATCATAATTCTTCCTACTAGCTTTTGAGCCTGCCTGCTTTCAATGAAGCCAGCAGGGCCCAAATGCTGGCTCTCTAGGAAAGTGCTTCACTATGAATGGAGGAAAAATAGAAGGGGAGAAATGTTCTTTCTTTGGAACTTAGAGGCCTGGGTTTTAGTTACAGTTCTAACTTTAGTGTGTTCGGTGGACTTCTCCTCATCTGCATCTATGTCCTCATTTCTGAAATGAAAGATTTGACATGGTATTTCTGGGGTTTCCCCTAGCCTGAAACAATGCTAAGTCATCCTAAAGAGACATATTTCTGTAGGTTCTCAGAGCTCCTAGCCATTCAGAAGTAAGAAGGTAAACCCTGCACCTGAGGCATAGGGAGGGAGGTAGTACCAAGCACAAGAACAAGGAAGAACAAAGAATCAAAGGTGGGATTTGTGGGCCATCATTCCCCAAAATGTATTTCGGGAAACACTCCTTTCCTGGAAAATAAATAAGTGCTGCTATATATTTTTAAGGAATAACCTATGGTCAAATAAACTGATTTGGAAAATGTTCACTTGAACTGTGGCTTTCTTTCCTGCAGGTCTTTTCAGAGCATTTAACATGCCAGTATGAATTGTGGATCTCCCAACACTGCATACAAAGTGTTAACATTCCAAAGCAACGTTTTGGAGAAACCACTCTGGGAAATGTTCATCTAAGAGAAGCTACAAACACCAACAGAGCTGATGGCAAACAGGCCAAGCTATCCCTGGCAATAACACCTGAAATTAGACTGGCGTCATCCATGAATTAGTTAACGGCTATGCATTGTTCTGCATTAAATTTTTTGAGTGCGTGGAACCCAGTTCTTTTATCCAGTGTTTATCATGTGCTTCCTATGGATTTAGGCCTGTGCTGGGAGAAAAGAGGATGTGCTTGTGAGTGTGTGGTGTATGAGTGTGTGAGTATATTGTGTGAGTGTGGAGGTATGTATGAGTGTGTGTGTATGAGCATGTGTGTATGTTCACATGTTGAGCAAGAGTAGGGAGTTGGAAATGTGTAGTGAAAGAACTGTTACCTTAAGACTCATAATCTAGTTAATTAATCATATAAAGCTCTGTAGAGTACCAATGTAAGTTCATGAATCAGCATGTGATGGAGTAGTTGGGAGAAGCTTTGTGGAGAGTCAGAACTCAGGCTGGTCTATTAGAAATTCAATTAGTGTAGACCAAATGATAGCCTGACACAACTGAACATGTAAGATTTATCTCCATTTACAAGTTGACAGCTGACAAATATTTCTTAGCACTGACAGTGAATGATTGGTAGTGCTACCATAAAGTGTAGAATTACTTTTCTCTGCCTTGAGCCAATTACAATGTTTAGCCATTTCTCACCTTTCCTTTAATATATAATTCTTCCTATTCTCCTCCAATTTGAACATTATCAATTCTACTATCTAGCTTCTGGTTTTTCTTGATTCATGTAAATTAATTTCCATTTCGAGTCTCAATTGGTTGCCAGTCTCTTAAGAGTTCTAAGAAAAATGCCATGCATCTCATTTATTCCATCATTCTTTTTCATTGTGAATTTCCTAATTTCCTATAGGCTCAGTAAGCAAGCCATGCTCAAGGGTAGTATGCTCATGAACATTTGTCCCACTGAAAGCCAGAGTGAGACCTCTAATACTGGGGACTACATTCTCCTGTTGAATCCCACAGTAGACCTTTTAGAATATTTGAAAAAGGAGATGACTGACCCCCACCCATCAGGCCAAAGAGAATGCTAATTGGAAAGTGTTGCACGTCTCTGAGAGCACTCTGGAAAGCCCAGGCCAAACTGATAGAATTTTTTTTTAGACTTACAGGTTCTAATTCAAAATATATTTGGACAGCAGTTAGTATACAGTTAAATGCTCAATGAAATTTGAACCTGAATAAAATAAAGTACAGAATAATGCTTTATCAATGCAGTTTCTTGTGTTGTAGAAGAACAAAGTGCTTTAAAACCATAAGATTGGGGTTTAAAGCTCATGGTAGCCACTTACTTCTGTATGGCCTTAGCCTAGTGACTTAACAGGATCAGAAGTTCTTCAATTATGAAATGAGCATCATACAGTCTGTCTCACAGGTCTTTGGAAGGATTCACCACCAACTTGTACATATGTGCCAAGTGTGTGCCTGGGCTTTGTAAATACTCAAGAAATCCTAGCCCCTCTCTTCTTGTGGAGAAGCAGTGAACAGGATAGTGGTTAAGATGGCAGCTCCTCATGGAAGTCCCACCTCCTGAGGCCAGGAATACTCTAAGTCTATTTCACTGCCTATCATGACATTTAAATGAGAACTTAGTGAAAAGCAAGACGTGTGTTCTTTGAATGTCAGGATATACCAGCTCCTAAAATAACCTTGAAAAATTCTGTGACACCAGCTCTACAAGCTCTCTTTGGATAGTATTTCCCGGGGTCAGTAAGCTCTTAGATTTTAACCCAGCAAATTTCAGTAAGTCAGGAAATTTAAGAAAAGAAAAGTCATGGGTAATCAATTGCTATGACAGCTGATCTCCAAAATAACTCCCAATGAACCATGCCTCCCTATACTCACTTCCTTTTATTGTCCCTTCCCATAGTGAAGTTGAGTGGTACCAACAGGGTGTACCAGAAATGATTCTATGTAATTTCTGAAGCCAGCTCATATAAAGCCTTGAAACTTCTGCCTTGATCTCTTAGAACAATCTCTCTTAAAATGGTCCCACTGAGAAAGTCAGCCTCCACGTAAGCAGATTGACTGCCCTGAAACCGCCATGCTGAGAGAAACTCAAGCCACCTGGAGGCAACCTGAGGATGCCAGGGAAGAGAGAGGCCACAGAACACTGAATGGTTACAAGCATCAGTGAAGAAGCTGTCTTCAAAGCAGGTCCTTTGGCCCCAGCCATCTCAGTTATTGCCACCAAGATCAAAGACACACCACCTGATGAAACCTTCCTGAATTCCTGACCCACAGAGTAGTCCTGAGGCGGGGGGGGGGAAAGTCTATCTAAAGCCAGTACATTTGGGAGTAGTTATACAGCAGTAGATAACTAGAATACTTGCTTTCACCTAATCCAGGAGTTCCCTTCACATGGATGGACCACACAGAACAGGTTTTAATTGTTGACATAAGAAGAAACTGACACGAAAATTCAACTTTATGACAAAGACAATGGTATCCATATTTTTTGCAGCTGGGAAACTGTTAATTTCAGTGAGAAAGGTCATGAGGGAATCTGGACTATTTGTAGTGGGAGTGATTTCAAGGAGAAAAGGAAGTATGTATAGAGCACTCTTTCCAGGCACAATGGCACACATTCTCCTGTTGAATCCCATAGTAGATCTTTTAGAATGGCATCATGTTATTCATGTTACAGATCAGGAAACTAAAGAAGGGAGAGATAAATGGACTTCCCAGGTCACAGAGCTAGAATGATTATGCCAGTTATGCTAGTGAGGAAAGTAGCCTTCACCAGCTACCACCTGCGTGTTATTCTGAGTTCTCCTTTAAGGTTGATTTTGAAATTAGAGGTGGCAACAGAACTGGCAGGCCATGGGCAGGGCCAGCACCACATCATCAAGATTGTTTAGGAATAGTTTAGAAAATCCAAGCTCCATATAACCATCCAAGTTCAACTTCCTGAGCCCCATTGAGAAAGTCTCCTGCACACACATTTATTGAGTATCCCCTGTTCTAAGACTTCAAAGATGGATAAGAACTATCCTTGACTCAAAGAATTCACAGTCCAGTGGAGAAAGCATTTACATAAGCGAAGAATTTAATTGGCATTAGGGGCTGTGTGGAGTGCCACAAGAGCAGCTAGTCTGGGCAGATTTGAGAATGCATTTTGGAATGCATGCTGATGGCATTCAACTCAGCAAGACTGGCAAGAGCCAGCAAGTCTGAAGGGACAGATGTTGTCCTCCTTGTGGGGAGATCCTCCACATTCAGCCTCCCTGCCCACCACTTCTAGAACCCCTGTTCCAAACCCACAGGAAGGTGTGACTGCCCCTTTCTTTCCATTAAACCTGTCTGGAGTTTCTAGTCCTTTGCCAAAATACAATGCACATATGAGACACCTAAGTGGGATATACATTGAGGGAGTTGAATTTTCTGCATGTTTTGAAAATACAGCCCAGCTGAAAATATCTCAAACATTGATGGGTAGTTTAATATTTCATCTCTATCTTTCCTGCAAAGCACACTTCATACTCCGCTGAACTAGTTCATGGGTCTGGCTGAAAATCTATTTTATGTGGCTTTGCAGCATGTTCCTGTTTACCCCAAATGCTCCTACCTCTCAATATGAAACCTTATTTCTCATCCCTTTTTAGAAAAGAGGTCTCACTGCTGCTGGTTTTAATCTGGCTAAGTCCAGGCATAAAGAATTAAAGATCCAGTATCGTCTCTCATGTTGCCTCTGTCTCCATGCACACTCTGCTCCAGCCATAAGGAACAGCATGCATGTCCTACATATACAATAGCATTCTCACTTCTTCAGGATGTTCTCTCCCCCTGAACATCTTCCCAGTTCAACCCTCCATACACACCCCTCAACCTTGAGCCACCCAGTGATCGCTTCCTCTGGTAAGCTATTGTGTGCTTACCACACACCAGACATCATTCCAGCACTTTTACTCCTTCTACTACAATACCTCTCGCATGATTTTACTCACTTGATAGAAAATAAAAGGAATTTTAAAGCCCCTCATCCAATACAGAGCAGGTGGAGTGCAAAGTTAGTTCACTGCAGTAATAATGACTCAGGTTTTATTTCATGTCTGTAATCCCAGCACTTTGGAAGGCCAAGACAGATGAATCACCTGAGGTCGGGAGTTC
This sequence comes from Cacajao melanocephalus, assembly GCA_963573385.1. Classification (NCBI taxonomy): domain Eukaryota; kingdom Metazoa; phylum Chordata; class Mammalia; order Primates; family Pitheciidae; genus Cacajao; species Cacajao melanocephalus. The sequence goes on along the minus strand of CAUYLG010077231.1, from coordinate 21,915 downwards.
ATGACCAACCTGACCAACATGGTGAAACCCCATCTCTACTACAAATACAAAAATTAGCTGGGCTTGGTGGCACATGCCTGTAATCTCAGCTACTCAGGAGGCTGAGGCATGAGAACCACTTGAACCTGGGAGGCAGAGGTTGCAGTAAGCTGAGATCGCACCACATTGCACTCCAGCCTGGGCAACAAGAGCAAAACTCTGTCTCAAAAAAAAAAGAAAGACCGGCATGCAAATTTAGATACAAATGAAAATATCGGCTTTACATAGAATGGGAACTTTTTCCATAGAATAGGAAGTGGGAAAGTCATTTAATGTTTTAAGGAATACACTTCGTTTTGGGGGAATGGAATACAGATATTTCATGTGTGGCTGTTCCTCTAAGAGGAATGATGCCAATCAGGGCAACTGGTGCTGGTTCTGGGACTATTCCAAAGGTGGATAGACCTCTCTCTTGAGCATCTTCTACAGCCTGGAAATTAGCTTTGATTCTCTGCCTTCTTTCTCAGCTATTTTCCCACTAGGTGTTAGAGAGAGAGAACATGTTAGTTTGGTGCAGTTCCAAACACCCAGGGGCTTTCAGGTGAGTAAAATAGCTGAGTCATCCACATTGACTTTTAAAGCAACGCAAGAGTTTCCCAGAAACTACATAGAGTTCTCAGAACTACAGTTTCTGAGGAAAGAAAAGTTTCCCAAGTGCTGAAGTGTTTAAAGAATTTTTCCTAGAGGAGGACAGAATCCTTCAGAGAAGGGAGCTGGTGTCAAAAAACTTTACAAGGCTACTTTGGGATCTGGTATATCCTGACATACAAAGAACACAAACCTTACTTTTTGCTGAATTCCCATTTCAATGCCCTAATTGGCACTGAGATAGAATTGGAGTACTCCTGGCCTCAGGAGATAAAACTTCCATGAGGAGCTGCCATCTTAATTTCTATCTTCTGCACCGTCTTTCCCTAAAGGAGGAAGGGGCTAGCATTTCTTGAGTATCTACAAAGTCCAGGCACATAGTTGGCACGTATGTACATGTTAATGGTGAATCCTCTCAAAAACCTGTGGGATAGGCTGTGTTATGCTCATTTTATAACTGAAGAACCTCTGGTCCTGTTAAGCAACTTGTCCAAGGTCACACAGCAGGTAAATGGCAACCTTGAGCTTTAAACCTAAATCTAGCTTTAAAGCTCTTTGTTCCTCTACAACATAAGAAACTGTAGCATTATTCTATGCTTTGTTTTATTAAGGTTCAAATTTCACTGAGTATATAATTGTATGCTATAATAGTTACTGTCCAAATATATTTTGGATTAGAAACATACATATCTGTAAGTGTCAAAAAAATACTCTATCAACTTACTCTGACCTGACATCTCTACAATAACATTATCGCTGAACTCTGCGAAAAGTAAATCATAATTTATCCTGTGGTATTTCTTATAGCTCTTCTAAAGCTTTTCTTACCCAATGCTATTCCTGGACTCCTGTCCAGTTTTCTGGGGGGAAAAAAAAAAGCAGCAGAATTACCTGCTGAAATAGGATCAATCTGAAGTTAAGCATAATTAAGTGTTAACTAAGTACAATAGTATGTCTTTCATCTTACAGTCTTAACATTGCTAATGATTTTCTCTTGGATTTTAAAGCCAGCTAATTAAAATACTGAAAGCAATGCAAGACACATAAGTCAATTTCTTGTACAACATTTTGTCCTTGGTTTTGGCCTCTAACTGATATTGATCATCCTATGTGTGAAAAAATCTGTTTGGGTAAAGCAAATATATGATCCATGCAGATATTTCTCTGAATGGCTGCCTTGAATCCAGAGTGCTCTTGGAGATAGGCAGTACTTTCCAATTAGCACTAGGACACAGGTGCTGCACAAAAGCAAAGCTTATCATGTGGGTCCCCTTGGCAAGTCTGCTTAAGAGCCTTCCTATTTGCTTCTACTGGCCTTCTCTTGGATGATGCATCCTTAAAAATTGCAGGATTCTCAGCAGAGAGAGTGAGGCAAGATGAGGTTACAGGGGAATAGGAGCCCAGTGACCAGGGTGCAGGCACAAGTCAGAACAGCCCAGGCACTGAGAATCACCTGATGTTGAGCTACCTATTCAACAAAATTTGTATAAAAAATAGATATGCCTTTTTTATTTATTTCATTAAAAACATCTATACTGCCTTCTATGCTTCTGTCACCACTCAGAATGCTCTAGGAACATTGACTCATTTAAACCGTGTACAGCCCTTTGAGCCAGATACTAGTATTACCCCTATTATATTAATTAGAAAATTGAGGCACAGAGAAGTTAAGAGACTTGCCCAAAGTCACGGGGTTAGAAATTAATCATCTTTTGGCTTCCCTGGGCCTCACTGGAAGAATAAGAATTGTCTTGGGCCACACATAAAATGCACTAACACTAACAATAGCTGATGAGCTAAAAATAATAATAATAATAACAAAAAGAATCTCATAATGTTTTAAGAAAGTTTATGAATTTGTCTGTGGGTTGGACAAACTGGGTCTAGACAATAGTAACCCTTTTTGATTTGCAAACATAAGTAATTTTTTCAGCTCCATAAGATTATGTACATAATATTCCTTTCATGATTATCTCTGATTTAATACTGTTTATTTTTTTTCTTGGAACACCTATCTTTCTGGGATAGGGTATTTGCTTTTTGAGTCTCATATCTATTATCATTTTATCCATGTTTTCACTTTGTCTTTTTCTTCGGCATTTCAAAAAAAATTTTGAGACAAGGTCTCACTATATTGCTCAGGATGGTCTTGTACTCCTGGGTTCAAGCCATTCTCCCACTTGAGCCTCCAGAGTAGCTGGGATTTCAGGCATATGTCATTGCACCAGGCCTCAGATGCAGCTTTGATTTCTATTTTTTCCTTTTGTTTTTACATTTTACTTCTTTTTTTCTCCTTCCTTTGCAGAATTTTATTCAGATATTGGATTTTTATTTTCTTAAATTCTGTTATTTGAGATAGTTCCCTTTTATCTCTACTTTCATTTCAACTTAATCTGTACTTATGACTGCCTGTTCCTTATATGGAGAATGTGTCACCTTAAATTTATTAAATGGGATTTGGGGAGGTTTTCTAAAATTTTTGTTTGTCTGTTTGTTTGCCTGTTTGTTGTTTGAGACGGAGTTTTACTCTTGTTGCCCAGGCTTGAGTGCAATGGCGTAATCTTGGCTCACCGCAAACTCTGCCTCCCAGGTTCAAGCAATTCTCCTGTCTCAGCCTCCCAAGTAGCTGGGATTACAGGCATATGCCACCAACCCCAGCTAATTTTGTGTTTTTAGTAAAGACAGGGTTTCTCCATGTTGATCAGGCTGGTCTTGAACCACCGACCTCAGGTGATCTGCCCACCTCGACCTCCCAAAGTGCTGGGATTACAGAAGTGAGCCACCATGCCTGGCCAGGGTTTCTAAAATTGTATTCCACTTTCTCTAGCAAATTATTTCAGGGGCATCTCTTCTTCTGAATATTCTAGATAATTCTACTTTCTTTGAGGGACGAGGCAGGGGAAAGTATGTGGATTATCTTTCAAGCCACCATATACATACACATACACATGCACATACAGTCCACTTGAGTGCCAGCAAATTCTAGAACTCATACATACATAGATCTAGAATGTAGATCAATGTGCACAGTCTTGAGTCCTAGTACTGAGGGCTAACAAAATTTGGTGTGCCTCTGCTTGGCCTCACATGAGATGTTCTGCTCTTGGTGTCAGGATCCCTGAGACACTACCAAATTAAATTCAGTCTATAGCTTTTCTTGGAATAGTATAGTATGTAAATGGGTGCTAATTAAGCAATATAGTCCATTGTGCAAATGAAATTCTAGAAGAAAGAGAAATATATTTGCTGAAACAAACAAACCTGGTCAGAGAAAATGGAAGCATCTGATGGATGCAGTGTGCCTTGGGCAAATGATTCAAAACTTTCTTCTGAGTTTTTTTTTCTGTACTTAGAAAAACAAACAAAACCACCACCCATCAGACCAATGATTGAGCACTAGATGCATTCTACATTCAACAGTTCATGAGTTTAAGGCCAAATGATTAGACACTCTATTGTCTCCTCCAAAAAAAGGAGGTTGATCCTTTTATTGTAGCAGATGGTACCATGCTCAACATCAGAGCAGTTCTCAATGTGAGAGAATTCATGCTGGCTAGTTCATTACATAAATCTCTGTCCCATTTCTGCTTTTGGGCAATTGGGCATATGGGAAGTTTAGATTTTGAGGATGTACCTTGTTGAATGCTACACACAAAAAGATACCCTAATACCAAGCTAGCATGCTAGTCAGCTTATGATCTAGTAATAGAGAAAAGGCAGAAGCAAAGTCCTTTGGTCCTTCTTGACCAGTATGAGATGTCTAAGAAGACTTCATCAATCATACTGCGAACACTATTCTCCATTCTATCCTTGTGCTATTGAAAGCAGTAGCCTTAATGGTATGGAAATTCTTGAAGTGGCATCTCCAAAAACAAAAACCAATTTAGACAAAAGAAGACAATAAATGTGCAGATGGCTTTGCTGTGCTCACCATTATAAATGAGGATCTGCTGTCCACAGCAGCCAGAGTGCATCTGTTCGACATTTTATTCAATTACTTAATTAGAGTAATGTTCTCTTTTTAATTGTCACGTTTTAATAAAACATAAAATCAAAGTAAAGTTGCTACTGGATATTTTCTGACATGTAGAATTTACTGCATAGAAGAAATGCATAGAAGAAAAGCTTCATCCACTATTTCACTGACTCCTGAATACACGTCTATACCCCTCTTTTCATGGGCTCAGCACTCCCCTCAGACACGGAAAGCTTCTCTTTGAGCAGAGGAAGATTTAGGAACAAATTTTCTGATGGTAGACTTTTCTGATGTTATCCCCTCAAGCAGATATATCATTGTGTTGCTGAGGAGAGATAGTTGGCAGCAAGGAACAGAATGATTGATCACATTGTTATTTTGCTAACTTGGAAAAATCCCTCTCTCATGCTTTATAAGAGTTATCCATTTGGAAAAATAAGATACAAATGAACAAGCCTTGAAATGGAAATGCCCTGGTAGTAAGACAGACTTCTTAAAAAACGTTGTCTACATTTTTGGAGTTGTAACACTTTTCAGAGGCTATTCTGCATCCCTGTGTGTAAATGTATTTATAAGGTTCAGGTGAGAAAGGATCTGACCCCTTTACAAATTAAAAGTGATGTTTTTTTTTTGACAGAGAGGTAAGCCTGGTAAAAGGGCAAGAGCCCTCTGAATGAAAACAAAACAAACAAACAAACAAAAGCTGTTACATCTGCCATCTACCATAGATGGGCTATGTACTCAGAATTTTGTAGACCCAGAGGACAGAAAGAAATCCCAAAGTCCAGTTAGCTCATATTAAAACCCTTTGGGTTGCATTGTAAGAATATTGATCCTTTAACTCCACTTCACACAATTAAATCCAAATCTTGGGGAAGGTGCTGGATATCAGTATTTTTTAAGTGCCCCTAGGAGATTCTAATGGACTGCCAGGATTGAGAACAACTAGCCTCTTGCCAAATGAGGCACAGGAAGAATCAAGGAAAATTCAGGTCACCCAATCGAAGAGAGATCATCATGGGGGATGCAGATGGCATATATGGGCATCTGAACTTCTATATTCAAGCTGGATACAAGCTGCATGCATTAAAAATGAGCTGTGACTGGACAGTGGAAGAGAAGAAAAAAAAAAAGACCACTTCAGTATTATTTGAAAGTGTATACAAGGCAATTTAAAGACTTCTGTCTTTGAATTAGAAGCTGTTTATCAGGAAGTTGTTCTCAAGGCCCTAAAGATCCAAAAAAGTGTCATACAGATGTATATGCCCTTGAAAGAATAAACACTTGTAATTTACTAAAAGTCAAAATAAAACAAAACCACTGATTTTACCTAGGTGCTGTGGTTCAAATGTGTCCAAACCATAGACTCCATGTGTTGGCAACTTAGTCGCCAGAGCCGCAGTGTTGGGAGGTGGGGCCCAGTGGGAGATGATTATGTCAAGAAGCCTTCACCCTCATAAATAGATGAATGCTATTATAAAAATGGTTTGTAAGAGTCAGCTTGCTCTCTTGTGCTCTTGCCTTTCTGCCTTCTGCCATGCAATAATGCAGAGAGAAGGCCCTCACCAGATGTTGGCTCTTTGATGCTGGACTTCCTAGCTTCCACAAATGTGAGTCAATACATTTTTGTTCATTATAAATTACCCAGTCTCTAGTATTCTGTTATAGCAGCACAAAAGAGACTGGGACATTGGGATAATTCTTAAACCTTTCCTGGATTCGTATATTTACTTTATATTATAATCATTTGTAATAAACAGTTAATTCTATGATTTCAAGAAGGTATTTCTTTCAGTGGAAAAAAACATGAGTGGGTACCAGAAAAGTCGGAGAAGAATGGTTAGTGTGGGAGATATTCAAGGACACAAAGTGAGGGAGGATACACAGGGACACGGGGTGGTGGGGGAGGAAGGAATATTGGGATTTATTTTTCTCTTTCACAGAATCTGGGAGGAAAGAGTCATGGTATTAAGGTTAAAAAATTGTTCTGTGCTCCTCAACACACATCTTAGAAACAGTGTCTTTCTCCTAGGTCAACTGCAAACCAATAACTTGCCTGGCTGAGGGTACAGTTTTGCTACTATTCCCTGGGGACTTCAGGGATCTGAGTAGAGAGAAATCAAAGCAGTCTAGAATAAATGGTTTAGAATTCAGACTCCCCGTATCAGGCTCTATCCTGGGCTTCTGAGCCTGGGACACTGCTGCTATGACTTGTAAACCTCCAGATGGCTCCAGGCAGGCCCTACAACAGGGAGTTCTGTCATCTGTCCAGGATGCCTACATGGGGCCAACTACAATCTGTGTTTCAATTTGACCACTTGATCTTCTACATTGGCTTGTCTTCTGTTTGCACAAAATTTGATTGAAATTTGTTTTATTTTGACAAATACTGATTTGGAGCTTAAAACTAACAATGCCAGATAGAGCTCCAAAAGAATTTGTCTTCTATGATTTACAGAAGACTTCATGGAAAGTTAGCCCAGATATAAAGGCTATAAACCAAGATGGACTTGAAGAGGACTACATCATTTGTGTTCTACTTGAGACCTTGACATTAATATGCTTTCTGTTTAGGATAGCGAAGATGCTTTTGTTATGAGCATGGCTTAAACTTTACTGCCTCCTGGAAGGGAATGAATGCTGGACATGGAGTTGTGAAGAACTGGGTTCAAGTTCTACTTCTGCCATTGATTAGGTAAGTGTCCTCAATCAGCTTGTTTTTTAATTATCTTCTGGAATTTAACTTCCTAATTTGTAAAAGAGAGAAAAATCAATTACCTATCTCAATGCTTAAAAGTTAATATGGAAAAACCACTGTATATCAAGCTGAGAACAATGCCTTGCATATGGTAGTTTGTCAGTAAATGTTATCTATTGTTTTTATTATTCTGATTAGATAACTAAAGAACTATTTCAGCTGGTGATTATTAAAATGGTCTCTACAAATAGAAGATAGGCTGTATTGCAACATCTCTATCATTTCTAAAGAGTTATTTGTTATGCATGTTTCTCCTTAACAACCGGAAACAAGGGAGGAGAGCTGCTGAGACGCCAACATCCCAGTATTTTGCTAGTGGCTATGGTTAGAAGTGCCCTCCTATGAAAGAGGCCAACACCACTGGCTTAACTACTTACAGAAAATTCACTATTGCTGCCATTACCACTCCTTCCTGCTAGAAGAGGAAGTGTTTTTGACACAAAACAATTTAATATGTGATTAAAATATGAATATCCATTTTCAGCAAGACTTCCAGCCAACTGAGCTAATGAATGCTAGCAAACTTGAGGAGAGATCCCTGGAGAAAAAGTATCACAAAAATCTGAACTTCTGTTCTGAGTCTGTTAGATAAGGTGGGTTAGGAAAGAAGAGTCGTAATGGAACCTACCTAGTTTCCTAGGTTCTGGTGGAAGCCACCCTGGCCTGCCAGACACAGCAAACTACGAGTGTGGATAAGGTAGGTCGGTGAGTGAGCCAAGGCATAGGAGCAGAAGAGTCTATGGTTCCTTCTCTGGATTGAGCTTCTGCTGAAATCTGTAGCTGCTGCTGGAGCTCAGAAAAGAAGCCATTGAGAAGAAGCAGACTGGGAATATTTCCCAATGGATGAAGAGCAGAAGCTAAACCTTTAAGTATGGGAGAGTGAGCATAATAGAAGGAAAAAAAATGTATTTAATCCTTATGTAAATATAAACAATAAACACATATAGACAGTGACTCATTTACTAAATCTGTTGCCTCTTTGATACTTGGGGCAGGCTGTTCCTGTAATTTCACCTATCTGAACCCTGCTAAGACGTTTCTGATCATTCAGGTTTAAAAAAAAATTGAAGCACCAGAGCCAAACACATGTGTCTTTACCTTATAAAGTAAAATGAGACACACTATCACCAAGCCACCATCAAACGCCCACATTTCTCTGTATTCTTCCCTGTGTGTGCAGACACAGTGCTCTAGCCGTGACAATTACAGTTGAGGCCATACTACAGCATTTCTAAGAGAAGCTGCCAATATACAACCTCAACTGAAAGGAAAGCCCCAGGTGGCTAAGTTTTATATTCTATGACCTTGTACTTTCCAGTCCTAGCTGATTGCACCAAGATAAATCGTTAAGATCTAACCAAAGAAACTCAGTCTATAAAATGAGTGATTTGTAATGTGGACTGTTGTGAAAAGATGAAGCAGGGAGTATTATGTTTTCTCCTTCAGAAAAGTGAACTATTATGTCCTGAAGAATGAGATCCAAGTAGAGGCTAAATTGAAGAGATGCAATGAGATAGAATTTTATCATATAAAAGAGAAAAGAATAAATAAGCAGAGTCTAAGAGCAAGCAAGGTCTACAAAGCACAGAAAAATAAATACAGGATCAAGAACGTAAATAAGCAAGTCTCTAACAAGTGGAGATTTAAACAGACATCCATGAAGTAGTAGCTGGGTAGATTAAGAACACAACATCTCAACTTCAGCCCCACTCTATCAAGACCAGAGTGTTCCATTTGTTCTAGTTTTCGGTGTGCACATATTCCCATAAAAACCATCCAGTAAAATGTGATTACTTAAGTGAATCTCTGTTCCTTTTATCCAAAGAGAGCCTATATTATTTAGGGTCCTCCAGAGAAATCAAATCAATAGGATGGATAGGTACATAGGTAGATGATAGATAGATGGACAGATAGGTAGACAGATACATACATACACACATAAGGAATTGGCTCATGCAATTATGAAATGGGAGAAGTCCCAAGACCTACAGTTGCCAAGCTAGAGAACCAGGAGATTTCATGATATGGTTTGAGCCCAAAGGCAAGATAAGATGAATGTTCCAGCTCAAGCAGTCAAGCTGAAGAATTTCCTCTAACTCAACATTTTAGCTCTATTCAGGTCCTCAATTGACTGGATGAGGCACACCCACATTAGGAAGGACAATCCTCTTTGCTAACTTTATCCATTCAAATGTAAATCTCATCCCAACATACCCTCCTAGACCCTCATAGACACACACAGAATAATGTTTGATCAAATGTCTGGGCACCCAGTGGCCTAATAGAGTTGATACATAAAAGTAACTGTCACAGGGCCTAACTGAACCACTTCACCTGTTCAGTAATTCTGCTACTGGAGAATGACTCACTTGAACTGCCAGTTACTTTTCCAGGAGTTCTGTTAAATTCATAGGAACCATTCTGACTCATTGGAGGCTATGCTGCCTTAGGTAGAAAGTGCCTTCGACTTTGAAACAGGGCATCTGGGCTAATTATTCTTCCTTTCACCTCATCCTCTGGTACCTTCTACCCTTCAGTTTTCCTCCCGTGTTGTGTACACATTTGGAGACTTCCTTGATACCCCTCAGAACTTCCCAAGAAAAAAAAAAGAAAGAAACAGAATATATTCCACTTGGTTATAAGCTATCAGGGTGCAAATTTAGGTTGTTATTCAAATTCATGTTCTTTACCATGAGAGCAATGCAAGAAAAATAAACAGATCATCTACTTACCACAGTACATTTTTGCTGAATTTGTTTCTTTTCACACTTTCGCATTGCTTTTTTAGGAAAAGTGGCCATTATCAAACCAATTTGGATTATTTTCTCTGTTATTATGATCTCTTAGAAATGAAAGAGACACTAAAGACACAAACTGTGTTCCTCAGCACAGCACTTACAATAAATATTAGTGGGTACTACAAGAGGATTCTTTTTTTAAAATGTACCTAAGAGGTTGCAATGTACTTAAGGATATAAGGGCTTTAGATGTTCTACAGTAAAGAAACTGTGAAACTTGGCTTAACATAGTACTCCCCAAGCTTAACCTTATTTGACGAAAGTAGCTGGTTTTCATGGAGCACTTTTTAAGGTCCTGCAGAACAGGGTCCACATGACATTGATTTAGGAAACACTGACTTCCAACGTGTTCTTATTAAAATATCTGGCCCTAAAACCTGCCCAATTCAAAACTAGCCTCTACAACATCACTGACCAAAGGATATTCAGTTGAGACTCTGTTTAACCATGTTTCATGAATAGAAAAATATTTATAACCTCAGGGGATAGCCAGTTTCATGTTTGGAGGGCAAGTGGTAATAAAACCATAAAAACTGGAGTTAGAAGGCCTAGGCTCTGAAATCCATGGGCCATAAGCCTTTGTCCTATCAGCCTGGAAATCTTTCTTGTACAATGGTCATGACAACCCTAACCTCAGAAAGTTTTATCACTTATTACCTCTATTGATAATTCACTGTTATGCAAAATTTGACTCCTATAACTTTATTTCTGTTATCTTTGTCTTCTGGAGACAAACTGAAAATTAAATGAGGATTGTCCCATTTTCACATACCATTTTCTCAGATCACTGTTCCATTTAATTTCTAAGAATTCATTTTTCTGGGATATATCCAGTTTTTTAACCACAGCTTATAAAATGAGAAAACATGGTATTTAGTTCATTCAAAATCATGTGATTTTTTTTCTTCAGATACAATTGATTAAGGTTCTTCTTAAATTTTTTTTAGAAACTGAGTCCAATATTCTAGGTATGATTTCACACCAGCAGAAAAGAGTAGCACCCCTACTATGCACCAATTAGTAAAGCTAATTTGGGGATCATGCATTTGCAGTCATGAGCTACTTGGGGATCAATTGATCTTGTGGTCAATTAAATGCAAAGGATTTTTTGTTAGAAGTGTGCTACCAAGCTGTGTCTCTCTGGCTTATGCAGTTAACTATTTAAACCTAAAAGCAGTACTTTACACTATACCTTTTAAAGGTCAAATTACTGGTTTCAATCCAGTGTTCTGGCCTCTCATGCTCTTCTTTGATTCCTGCATGAAAGGCTTGTGTTATCTGCAAAGGTGATGAGACTCTCTCTCTCTTACACAGCTTCATCTATGTCTTAGCTAAAAATGTTGACAAGAAGCTCATCAGCAAAGTCAATTCTCTAGCCACAGCAGTGTGCTCAACTTTCAAACCAGATTATAGTGAGGAAGTTATGCTTTCTGTCACACACATGAAGAAAGGAAATTGCAGACTGCTGCCAATATTGCATTTTTCCTGAAAATAAATAGAAATGGCCTTTCAAGAGCTCTCAAAATGAAGTTTAGGATATTTTAAAAATTATTCTTTCAATAGTAGGATGGCAGAAGGAACACCTGAAATGTTGCTTGTTTTTATTCTTACAACTTTTGCGTTAATTCTAAACAGAATTGGCAGTTATTTGCACAGTCTCCTATGAAAGGGAATAAAAGGTCTTTATGCCCAAAAATATTTTATTTGTGTATTCATTCATTCAATCAATAAATGATTAGGCAAATATTAAATTCTTATTACATTCAGAAAATGTAGTGGGTTTTGGACATTCAAAGGTAGAGTATTATCCTGCCCTTGGAGCTGAATCGCATAAAGGAGATAATAGAAACTCAAGCAAGAAAGAAAATGTTAAGAAGTTTTATTACCTACTCAGAGTTTAGTAAGATAGCATGAAACCAGGATACAATAATACATAGTATATCCATATTAATATATCTAAATCTTATCAACATATACATACCAAAACAACCACTGGAAAAGATTATGGAAGTTCTCATTTAGAATCTCAACAGGTATCTCTGAATAAATAATAATGTGATGTATTTCATATAATAAAACTATAAAATGTTACTCAAATCACACAACTTGTTAGTTTTAGGACAAGATTCAGATTTACGTCATCCACTCTCTGAGTCCGTGCACTAAAGCATTACTTTATCATAGTTTACCTTCTAAAATGACAAAGATCAAAATGAGTATTATTTCTCAATGATATTGAGAATATGAGAAAACTCATTGATAGTGCAAATATAAATTGCATGGCTATTGTAAGGCAACTCTCCATATGTATTAAAATATGAAATATGTTTACCTAACCTATTGCATTAGTCTGTTTTCATATTGCTATAAAGAACTGCCTGAGACCGGATAATTTATAAAGGAAAGAAGATTAATTGACTCACAGTTCAGCATGACTGGGGGGACCTCAGAAAACTTACAATTATGGTGGAGGCAAAGGGGAAGCAAGGCACCTTCTTCATAAGGCAGCAGGAAGGATAAGTACTGAGCAATGGGGAAGGGGTTCTCATAAAACCACCAGATCTCATGAGAACTTACTCATCATGAGAGCAGCACAGGAGAAACTGTTCCATGATTCAATTGCCTCTACTGGCTCTCTCCTTGACACGTGGGGATTATGGGGATTACAATTCAAGATGATATTTGGGTAGGGACTGTATTAGTCAGTTTTCACACTGCTAATAAAGACATACCAGGCACTGGTCAATTTTTAAAAAAAGAGGTTTAATTATACTTAAACAGTTCCATGTGGTTGGGAAGCCTGACAATCATGGCAGAAGGCAAGGAAGAGCAAGTCACATCTTACATGGATGGCAGCAGGCAAAGAGAGATCTTGTGCAGGGGAATTTCTCTTTTGAAACCATCAGATCTAGTGAGACTTATTCAACAACAGCACGGGAAAGACTTGTCCCCATGATTCAGTTACCTCCCATTGGGACCCTCCCATAACACATGGGATTCAAGATGAGATTTGGGTGAAGACACAGCTAAACCATATCAGGGACACAAAACCTAACCATATCACCTATAAAAATACAAAATTATGCAAATGTACTTGTGCCATGATGTACATTGCAGCATTATTTCTATTATTTATAATAGAAAATTGGTTAAATAAATTTCAATACATCCATGTAGTGGAACACTATGTAATCATTTAAAAAGACAAGTAAATGGCAAAACCATAGAGACATAAGCAGACTAGTAGTTGTACGGGCTAGGGTGGGAATGGACAGTAAAGACAAGAAGGTACAAAGAAAATTTTAGGGGTAATGGAAATGTCCTAAAACTGAATTATAGTACAACTGGAAATATGTACTAAAGATTAATCAAAATGTACATAAAACCTGAATAGCTAGATACTAAATTATCAACAATAGTTACCTCTGGGTGTGTGAATTACGAGGAACCTTTCAACATAAATATTCTATATTATTTATATATTGCTACATTTTATAGTTATGGATTACTTTAGTACTCAGAAAAACAGCTCCTAAATAATATCTATCTTAAATCAATAAACAATCACATATAATGATGAAAACCCACTTTCCCAATTATAATAAAGATGATTACTAATATTACTATTTTTTCAGTTAATGAGACACAAGTACTAACAATAACCAAATGTAATTACTATTATTGATAATGATTTGATTGCCTGTATGAGAAATGAAGTGAAAGACTACAAAAATGAAATGCAGTTAATAATATGGTTGGTTAATTCCAATAAACGTTTGTGTTTAATTTCTAAATTTTTAAAAATTTTAAAGAGTGACAACATAAAAATAAAAGACTTTTCTAGAATTATAACAATGAGGGATAATTATATGTTTGATATTAAAATTTATTGTATAGTCACTATAATTTAAAAGAGTAGCATTATCATTTGAATATGACAGACTAAAAGAACAAAATATCACCCCTCACACACATAAAGAAGAACTTATGTGTAAAGACAATATTATTTCAAATTAGAGAGAAAAGGAAGAATTATTAGATAAATACTATGGATGCAGCTCACTAGTTCAGAAATAAATTAGATTCCTACTTCTCACTTTATCCCCAAGACAAAACTGATGTGTGCATTTGAAACGATAGTCCAAGATTCCGAAGGAAATGCCTTTTTCTTTAAAAAAAGAAAATACAAATCCACTGATGATAGTCTGTGAACATTGTGGTTTCCAATGTCATTAGTATCTAACCTAAACATGAGAGCAAAAAGACAATAAAAGAAGAAATATCGAGACCTTAGAGAGAAAAATTTATTTCAACTTTCCCCAGCAGTGTTGGTATAAACAAAACAAAACAAAACAAAACAAAAAAACCCTGTATTTTTCAATCAGACAGATTTTGGCTAAAATCCTGGCCCTACCACTTACTAAGAAATTACTTAGTCTCTCTCCTCTTTCCTCAGTTTCCTTTTGGTTAAAGTAAAATAAATAATATTTACCAAATTAGATGTGATAGTTAAATGAAATAATTTTTGCAAAGTACTTTACTGGCAGTTAGATATTAAATTAATGTTCCCCTTACCTATCTGTCTACTTGGGCTGCCATAACAAAACACCATAGACTGAGTGTCTTAAACAATATAAATTTATATTCTTATAGTTCTGGAGTCTGGAAAGTTTAAGATAAAGATGCTGGTCCATTCAGTTCTGAGGAGGGCTTTTCTTTTGGCTTGCAACAGCCTCTATTTTTCTGTCCTCACATAGTAGAGACAGAGAGTGCAAGCTCTCTGTTGTTTCTTATTATAAGGGCACTAATCCCACCATGAGGGTCCTATCCTTGCAGTCTCATCTAACCCTGATTACCTCCCCAAAGCCCCATCTCCAAATGCCATCATGCTGGGAATTAGGACTTCAATATATGATTTTGGCAGAAGGGACACAAACATCCAGTCCATCATACTGTTTCAGCCCCTTTCTTCTCCAAATGTTTGCAGAACAAGAAATGTTAATAGCTATCCTCCTTAACTATTATTTTCCCTGTATGTCCTTAAAACTTAAGATAGATAAGAGCATTCATCAAAACAGTTACTGATTTATTCAACAAACATTTAATAAGCACCTACAGTTTTCCAGGGATCATGCTAGGTGCTGGAGTTCTACAAATTAGTTAATGAGACATTGTTTTGCCTTCAACAACCAGCTTCAGATAATGTTTTATTTCTTCCTTAAAAGACGCTATTTTCATCCTTCTGTAGGGCACTATTAAGTTAAGAGTTTTCCTATTTCTTCAGCCATTTTCTTTTTGGAAAAAGCAGCACAGGTAGACATGTGCTATTATTATCTCCACCGAATACGTGAGAAAAATAGATGCATAGAATTTAAGGACAGGCCATAATATTCATAGATGATTGGCACTAGGGAAGAGATGAAATGAAGAAGAGTTACTTAAAAGTCCATGTGTTTGAATGTCTTTGCTTCTTCTCAGCCTATATTCTTTTAAGAAGCAGGCCTGTTTGGACTCTTCACAACATTGAAGCACAGTGTCTTTTCAAAAATATTTATTAAAATAATTTCTCCATTCGACCTTCACAATAGCCTCACAAGCAAGAGGTACCCCTCTACCTCAGCAGTTTCATAAAATTGAACTGAGGAAAAGGTCATAATATCAATTTCAACAGGACTTACCTTGAAGAATAATATTTTATCAGTATCTGGCTATGCCACAAAGGAACATCTGGCCATGTTCCTTTTCAAAGGAAAGGTTTTCATTTATGATTTTTATAATGAAGCACACAATAAATAAGAAAATTCCAAGCAATAGTTATGGAAGTAATTATCATTGATCATTTCAGATAAGGAAACTGAAGTTTAAACCATCAAGTGTCTTATATAAGGTACCATACAGTTGGAGTTTATATACATTTACCTAATGTTCCTTTTATTTTTCATTAAAAATGATACTAGCTCATGGTAAAATATTTTTCTTTAAAAATTTTTTTTAAAAAAGACTTTCCATCTCTCTCTGTGATTTTACTCCAAGTCCTACTCCCACTACACAGAAGTAACCAGCCTTGCCTGGTCCTCATGAAAAATCAGGCACCTAACATTGATGTATATATTTATATACATCAATTTCAACAATGCATATATTTATATACATCAATGTTAAACATATAAATGAGATTATCTTAAAAATAATATTTTGCAGCCTTGTAGGATCAGTAGCAACATACTCTGGACAGTTTTCTAGAACAGCGTAGGTAGCTCTACCTCATTCATTTTAATGACACAGTTCAATTTCATAAGAGCCAAAAATCTCATTTTTTTCTTGACTCTTGGTAACCACTGTCCTTTCTACCAAGCCAAGTAACTCTCTTCCTTAATAGATTCAAAAACCTGAACTGAAAATAAAGTCACAATGCCAATTTCAACTTAAGTTGAAGAACAGTATTTTATCAGTACCCAGCCATGCCACAGACTTTTCTTTTCAAAGGACAGGGTTTTCATAGTTTATGTTGCAACACACAGGAAATAGTACAATTTCAGGCAATGTCCTCTCTCTTTCACACACACACAACACACAACACACATCAAACACCTAACCTGTTACCTGGCTGTATCAGCCCAACACAGCTTCAAGTAACTTTTTCTCAGATCTTACAGCTCAAGAAAAATTCACAATAATAAAAAGTGCAAAAAAATTACATTTTCTTCACACTAAAGATAGAAAGACCAATCTGCTAGTTATAATTCTGAGCTGTTATTTTGACAAATACAGACTTTAAAAGATAATTTCTCAAAATTCAAGTGTAGCCAGAGATAACAGAACTAACATCCTTTTCCTAAACTCAGCAAGGTCCCTAAAATGCTGCCTTGTTAGATTCAAAGAAAAAAGTTCCAATGAAAGTGAGACCAGTAAAGATAGACTGAACCCAAGAATGCTCAGAAACATGCAACTCGGTAGATTTGTAGGAAAAGAAACCTCACTTATGTAAAAAGATTAAAACTCCTATTTAGCAAACATTGGCTTTTCTAGTACCAAATCCTTACTAATCATTTCTCCTAATCAAATGGATGTCCTGTTGCTGTGTAATCAATGATAATGGATGCATTCTGCGAACTGCAGTATTTAGAAGCCTTTTGAAAGCAGGGAAGACACACTGTCCTTTGCAGCCTCTCAGAGGAAAGTAGAGATGGAGAAGATGGCCATCTTCCTGCCTCCAGGCTCTAAAGGCTAACAAAGCTCATTAGCTATTTATCTACATGCACAGAGCCACATTCATCATGATATGCCATTCTACAAACATCACCCAAAGGGAGACATGCTGGAAAAGAAAACTTAGGTGAAAAAGCCAGACATTCAAACTTAAGAGAGCAACAGAGCCAAAAGGAAAAAATTATGGGTGTGATTCATTTAGATGTCACATTTTTGTTAACTGCCTTTGCTATACCAGGCACTACCTGTACTAAGGATATGAGTATAATAAAATTTAATCTTCACACCCAAAGATCTCCCAGTATAGAATGGGAGGGAGAAATGTAAATAATTACACTCTATGTTATAAATTCCATAATAAAGATAAGCCATAGAGTTATGGGATAATAAAAGAGGAACCTCTAATCCTACATAGCTCAGAGTAAGCATGTAGAGAAACTATTTTTAAATTCTTACTGGTAAACTGATCACCATGGTTTGCTTAGGAGGGGAAATATGTGACCAAAAGACAGAACTGGAGGGAGACTTACTTTCATTGTGTATATGCATTTTTGCAACTTTTGAAATGTGTACCCTTTACATACATCACCTATTCACAAATTAATTAATTAATTTAAAATAAAACAGTGAGTAAAATTGATTTAAAAAAATTAATCCTCGTCCAGGGTAAAAAAACAATAACTGTCTAATATCTGCTTATTCACAGTCAAGAAAAATAGGAACACATTAGTACCCATGAATAAATAAGAATGCATTTGAATTTTTATAAGCAAGTTTGAAATTCAAAAACCTTGCATCTTATTACAGGATACCAGGTTTCCATGCAATTAAGTCATGGACAAAACATAATATACTGCTTGTCATAGCGTAAGTTGGTATAACCACTTGATAAAACAGGCAACTTTATCTGGCAAAGTTTCAGATCTGCATAACTTAAGACCCAATTCTAGTCCTGGATATACACTATAAATGTTCTCAATCTTTAATATGCATCAGAAGCATCTGGAAGGCTACTTAAAACACAGATTGCTCGGCCCCACCTCCAGAGTTTCCAATGGAGTAGGTTTTGGGTGGGACCTGAGAATGTGCACTGCTAACAAGTTCCCAGGTGATATGAAGGCTGCAGATTCAAATACCACACCTTGAGAACCACTGTACTAGAGAAACTTACACACATGTGCACCAGGACACATTAACAAGGATGTGCACAGCAGCATCTTTCATAATACCCCAAACTATAGACAACTGAAATCACTATCAATGGAAGAATGCTCAAGTTGTGGTGAAATCATACAAGGGATTACTATATAGCAATGAATATAAGCTACAGCTGCAGGCAATAATAGGAATGACTCTCACAATACAGTGCAAACAGATGTAAAACACAAAGAAGATACTCAGTATGATTTGATTTGTATAATGTCTCAAAATAGCCAAAATTAAACTACATAGTTTACAGATGCAAACATAAATAGTAAAATTATAATGCAAAGCAAGTAAGTGATAATCACAAAGCTGGCAATGCAATGAACTACGTCTTCACTTAGATATGGTTATCCCAGTGTTAGGTTGATAATTATTTGTTAAATTGCACATATAAGTTTAATGCACTTTCTGTAAGAATGTTATATTTAAAATAAAAGTAGGGAAAATGTATTCAAAGGGAAGAGATCATTAAAAATGGATAACTCAGAAAACGCTTCACAAAGATGCTAAGACAGAAGCTCTAGAGAAAAAAGTTTAAATCTTTTAAATGAAAAGAACTACTAGTTTTTGATATTTAAAAATTGAGTTGTTAAAGAATTTTTAAAATCTATTATTCAGTTTCAAAGATAATTTTTTAATTATCAATTTTATAAAATTCAATGGAAGGTTTAATAAACATATCAATTCCATCCCAATGCCAACTCAATACATACAGATTTTTAAAACAATCTATTATATTACTGATTTTTGCATTTAAAAACTTTGATTTATTATTACTAAATATGTTTTAATTCTAGAATTAGACTATTTTCTGTGTTGGGTGGGTTCTAGGTGCCAAATTGCAAATGGGAACATTATTTCTGGGATTGAGTCTTCTCAGAAAATAGTTGCATTATCAACTGACGTTTTGTGATCCAACTTTTCTCAACAATCATCCTCTCTTCTGCCCCAGAAATTAGACAAGCACTTTTTTTCCCTCTCGACACAGAATCATGACTTTAATCCATAAGAGGTTAAAGGTTTTTCCACATATTTACCTCTTCAGTCAAAATTTTTGGGTGAATCAAAACACATCCCTTATATTTCTGTTTCATTTTGCTGAGTCATTTCCATTCTGCTGAGTCATTTCCATTCTGCTTTCAGGACACCATCCTGAAATAAGAATTGCTTTTCCTTTTGACTCATATATCCACAGAATGATGCCTTTATTATTTCTAAAGCTAGTAATTACCTCATTGTGAAGGCTGAGAGGGTGAACTACACAACTGTTCTTCCAACATTCTCTAATCTGCTCCTCCAAGAAAACTATAGGTTGACCAGGAATCCAACAAAAATTCAGTTGCCAGTACATCTCCTCTCCATAGGTGATCTCCCACAAACTCACAATTACATCCCCCAGTTTGGATAGAAGAAACATGATGATGATGATGATTTACATATCTGATTGAAAGTAGAAAGACACTTAGTAATGTATTCAGGAAAATAATATTTGTGGCAGTCAATTACAGAATATAGTGATATCTTGTAACTCCCTCACCCCACTCCCCACACATAACCCAGATATCTCTAGGTTTTAGCCCCACAAAGTTAAAATTTCTGTCTCTGTCTCCTCTCTCTTTCTCATGTTTGCTTTCTTCCTTTCCTCTGGATCTTTTCCCCAAAACAACAAAAACATTACTTATATTCTTTACCCCTTCACCATCATAAAGCTTCTGTTAGACTAGTTCACATCCAGTGCTTTTGACGCCTCAGAAATCCACCCCCAACTCAGCCTCCCTCACTCCCTGTGAAAGTGTCTCTCCCTTCTCTGTTCCCACAGCTCCCCACTCAAGTCTCTCTTACAATACCTTTCCAATGTATTGCAATGACTTAATTATGTGCCTATGGCTCCTAATGCTCCTTGAGGGAGTGGTCATGTTTATTTTATCTCCAAATCTACACCTAACATCATAACTGGTACTCAACAAACATGGCATTAACTGAACTCTCCTTAACTTTTCCACTTTCATACAATCTTCTGAGAAAGGTAAGTGCTGACCGCAGATCCACTACATGTTAGAGGCCTCTACTTTGTTAGAGATCTGGGAGATGCCTTCATGGAGACTTACAATCAAAATCACCACTAAATGAAGTCCAATTTAAGTGAAGAAAAGCTTTATAAGTGTTCTAATGGAAATATGAACAAAATGTATGAGAATGCAGAAGACAGAAAAGCCTTTCTACATAATGACCAAAATAGGATGGGGAAGGAAGTCTCCAAGCAGAAAGTGGTACTCCACAAATGACATTCTGACCTTCAACTCCTATTATCCAAGTATGAATTGCTTGAATTATTTTGTATTCCTCACTTAACCCTTTATGGCCAATTGAAAATTCCTAAACATTCCACTTTCAGTAATGGCTCAAAAAATCCATTGTCTCTTTTGCAATTGCACTCCTAGTGCTTCATTGATTACTTATGACGTGAAATGAAAAACTGCAATAACCTTTTAGCTAATCTCATCCTTCTTTCTTTGCCCCATCAATATATCCTATGCATTCTTTCAGAATTAATCCCATTGTGGAATATTAATCCTATCATCACTTCTCTGCCCAAAAGCCTTTAATGACTCTCATTAACTACTGAATTAATTTCTAATTCCTCAGATCCAAGGCACGGCACAATGTGGCCAAATCAATAACTGTAGCCTTATCTGCAGCCATTCCTTTACTTAGGCTATGTGCTTTGGCCAATCTTGTCCATTCAGCGTTCCTGAATATTCTCCCATCTTTCTGCCACCTATTTCATTTCTCTTCTACTTGCTGTACCTTCCCTGCTTATCTCCATCAGTCAAAATCCCAACCAGTTTCTAGAAATGGCTCAAGTGATTCAAGTGTCACTTGCTTGATAAGGCTTCTGTTGTTGGCTACTCTCCTGAAAAGCAGTGTGATCTCCCCCACTCTGAATACCCAGTGTCACCCTTTATAGTGTGAATAGTTTTCATTGCCCCATGAGCACAAATTCAGAAAGCTAGGTAAAGTCTCTCACACTCTACAAATTAGACCTTCTTCTCACAATAGTGATTCTTCCTAACCATAAGCATCTAATGTTTTTCCATCTGTTTGTGTCCTCTCTTATTTCCTTGAGCAGTGGTTTGCAGTTCTCCTTGAAGAGGTACTTCGCATCCCTTTTAAGTTGTATTCCTTGGTATTTTATTCTTTTTGTAGCAATTGTGAATGGGAGTTCAGTCATGATTTGGCTCTCTGTCCTATATACCTATACTGGTGTATAAGAATGTTTATATTTTTAAGATAGAAGACGATTTCTCTCTGTGTTACCCAGGCTGGTCTCCAACTCCTGG
>CAUYLG010077230.1:0-25337 GCA_963573385.1 Cacajao melanocephalus | reverse complement strand
AAAAAAAAAAAAAAAAAAAAAAAGCAGGATTGGCATTATTGGATATTTTTGCTTTTGGCTCTGATATGGCACAGCAGGGCACTGCTGTGGACCTGGAGATGGCGCCAGAAGGAGTCTCTTAAGACTTGAGAAAGAGTGGCTTGACCTGGAGGCGAGACCAAAAAGAGTGAAAAGGCAAGATTGGAAGAAGAAAGACCAAAATTGCAATCGATTGTGTTCATGTTTCCGTTGTTTTGTGAATGGAAACAACTGTGCTGTGTCTCAAAGAGGATTCTTCTCAGTTTATTAAACATTCCAACAAAAGGGAATAATGTATAAAAGTATTTACGATAGTCCTTAGAATACTGTATCTTTGAAGTTTAGCGAATGTTGCAGTATTTAACTTACGGCAACAATAGCATTGGTGTTTTAAGTTAAAACAGGACATTGTAGGGTTACATAACTTATTCATGATATTAGCAAAATATAAAACACCATGTTTCTGTGTGTAACTGTTTAACAGTACATGAAGTTAATGATTGCCCACTTTTAGCTAATCATATGATTGCTATTGAAATAAATACTTGCTAGACAGGGATAGAATCTAGTAATTTGTTAGCTTCAGTACTTCATGCTTGCTTACACATCATGTTGTGTTTCCAAGCCTGAGTTTTGGAACATGGCCTTCTTTGTCTTTTTCTGGTGAGTGAACCCCAAGTGGCTCACCGTAGCCATTTGAATCTTCCTGGCTGTCAGGATGTGTCGCCCTGGACTGAGAGTGAGTGACCCCAGATTTTTCACCTTCTCTTCCAATTGCTATGGATACCACATCAGTGCCAACGTGAGTCCTCTTGTCACTTTCTCCTAGGCCTCCCCTCAGGAGCTGAAAGCCTTCCCTTTCCTGATGCTAAGGCGCAGTTTCTTAAAGTGCTAGAGAGCTTTTGAAAGTATATTGTGATGGGAATTAGTTTCAAAGGATTATACCAGAAGGGGTTAAAACTTCCCAACCTTGTGAAACCCTCACTTCTTTGTTTACTTCCTCCCTGCCCGCCCTTCTGCTGTGCTTGGTTTTCTCCTAGTGACATGCCTCGGTCAGTGGGAAAGTCTTCGGGCCAGACACAGCTTCCCTGCCCAGGGCTCCCGAGATGGCTGCACCTCGGACCCTGGCAACGAGGCACGCTGAGGCACGCTCGCCTTTCGTTGTGGAGTAGAAAGTTTTTCATTTGGAGTTCCGTTTTAAAAATAGATGTAGGGTTATTTGTATCTTCTTGCATTAATTTTGATAAGTTGTGTATTTTAAGGGCTTTATCCACTTTAAGCTGTTGAATTAATTGGCGTGATTATTACTCTTTCAATGTCTGTAAGATCTGTAGTGATGCCCCCATCTTTTATTTCTGGCATTTGCCTTCCACATTAAGAATGTCCAAAGGGAGAGGGGAAGGAAAAAAGAAGAATGTGTCTGCTGGATCAGAGTAACGTAGCTCCAGAAAGTGGGAGGGGGTGGTTCTGGAAGGGGAGAATGAACGCAGTGGAGGGGATAAAGCATGCCTGTGGGGGAGGGCGGGACGGGGACTGCTTCTCCGTGGCAGCCTCCTCTCTCTGGAGAAGCTGCTGGAGAAGGAGCCATCACGTGGGTGGTGAGCTCATTAGGCTGGGGACACCAGCTGTGCTATTATTAGGGCTTTTAAAGTCCGTGGCAGATGTTCCAAGGCGGAGTTCCAGCCTTGTTCACTTCCCACATATGGCCTGATACAGTACACAGAAGAAGAGGAACTCTAACAAGCAGCTTTTTCCATGCAGCATGTCCCTGTTTCTCCCCGTGAACTTTTTTCTTTTCTTTCTTCTGTGTCTCTCTTTGTTTCTCTCTCTGCTGTTTGGTCTTTCTCTTTTTTCTCCCTTTCTCTTTCTCCCTCTGTCTCTTTCTCGCTCTCCTCTGTCTATTTTTCTGTATTCTCATTCTTTCTGTCTCTCCCTCCATCCCTCCCTTCTTCCTTCTTTTATCCTTTGAGGCCCCTTTTATTTAATCCTTTGTGGAACTAGGAGAGAACTCAGTGGGACATGAGGAAATTTTGCTTATTTTAGATTAAAACTGAGCCTTGGCATTTCATAGAAAGCGTAAGAAATGTGGGTAAGTCTCAGAGCGATCCTGTACTAAAGTTTCTTTGACAAGAGCCTGGTTTGAATTGCGTGGTTAGCTTGCTGTCCTCTGCATCCCGTGGCTCAGTGGTTGTTTTGTACGGGACCACTTTTACCTCAATGGACTGGGAAGCCAGCCAGGGCACTGATTATTTTTGCATACCAATTTGTGTGTTGTTAGTTTGGCTAACCACCTTTTCTGCAGCTGTTGTTCTGGGTCTCAGTGACCAAATGATTAAAGAGATCAGTGATTTTTTTTTTTTTTTTTTTTGAGGTAGACTCTCACTCTGTTGTCTAGGCTGGAGTGCAGTGGCGTGATCTCAGCTCACTGCAACCTCTGCCTCCCAGGTTCAAGCGATTCCCCTGCCTCAGCCTCCTGAGTAGCTGGACTACAGGTGCATGCCACCACGCCTGGCTAATTTTTGTATTTTTAGTAGAGATGGGGTTTCATCATGTTGGCCACACTGGTCTCAAACTCCTGACCTCAGGTGATCTGCCCGCCTCGGCCTCCCAAAGTGCTGGGATTATAGGCATGAGCCACCGCACCTGGCCAGTAATCAACTTTTATCAGTAAGTTTCCATGTGTAGACCCTGCCTCTCCCCTCATTTATAGTAACTCATGTCTTGGCTTGGAATTACAGGGTATAATCAACATCAGATTTACTTAAGTAACTGCTCTGGGAGACTGAATTTCTGCAGGAAATGGGCTCTTTTGTGAGTATAATCTGTGTGTACTCTTTAATAAAATCTCAGAATGATGCAAGCTTCATTATAGATGTTTCCTACTGTTTATTTCAAAGTTCTGATATTTTGATATATTTACATTAATTTTATAGCTACAGCACAACATTCGTTACCTGATCATATTTGTATTTCAAAAATAATGAGATAATATATGCATACTTTATTGGCATTTCTTACTTTAATAATGGCCACAACTGTCAGAAGTACATTTTTAGAAAAGCTTTTATAATCTGGGCATTTTTGTTTTTGTTTTTGTTTTGATACAGCGTCTCGCTTTGTCATCCAGGCTGGAGTGCAGTGGTGCGATCTTGGCTCACTGCAACCTCCACCTCCTGGGTTCAAGTGATTCTCCTGCCTCAGCCTCCCAAGTAGCTAGGACTATAGGTACACACCACCATGCTGGGCTAATTTCTGTATTTTTAGTAGAGATGGGGTTTCACTATGTTGGCCAGGCTGGTCTCGAACTCCTAACCTTGTGATCTGCCTGCCTTGGCTGCCCAAAGTGCTGGGATTACAGGCGTGAGCCACTGTGCCCAGTCAATCTGGGCATTTTTCTTCAAAAGAAAGTAAATATGTCTATTTTAGAAAAGTACTTTTATATTTTAAACGTTATTTAGTTGTAGAAAATACATTTTAAAAAGCCCAAAACCTAAACTATGCAGTGAGACCAGTATGAGAATAGAGGTACTTAACTGGGTAACTGATTATTAATATGTTCATTTCCCTGCGAATTCAGAGATTGGGAAAGAAAACCAGGAACAACCATTTTTCATTTCTCTAATTTTATCTGAAGGAGGAGAATTGTAAAGTAGGAAGCCACTCATAAAGACTTTTCTCTCAATGGCAGACTCTGTTTTTTTCTTTTTGAGATGGAGTTTTGCTCTTGTCGCCCAGGCTGGAGTGCAGTGGTGCGATCTCAGCTCACTGCAACCCCTGCCTCCCAGGTTCAAGCGATTCTCTTGCCTCAGCCTCCTGAGTAGCTAGGATTATAGGTGCCCACCACCACGCCCAGCTATTTTTTTGTATTTTTAGTAGAGACAGAGTTTCATCATGTTGGCCAGGCTGGTCTTGAACTCCTGACCTCAGGTCATCCACCCGCCTTGGCCTCCCAAAGTGCTGGGATTACAGGTGTGAGCCACCACACCCGGCCGCAGCCTCTGTTCTTACAAACTAGTGGATGCAGCTACTGGAACTCCAGGTGGCAGGCCACGTGCTTCCATGCTGCCTAACATTACAGTTGCTGAGTGGTTTATGCTTATTCCAGAAATGTATGGTTGGCTCTGATTTCACATGTCTTTAGCAGGTAAAAATCGCCTTTGATTAGAGTCAGGGGATTCCTGGCAGAATGGGGAGCTGGAGCAATGATTGCTAATTGTGTGCTGTGTGGCTTCCCTGGGCCAGTCATTGAGTTATGACAGTAAATGAGACGGCCCAGGTCTGGGGGCAGATGGAAGAGACACAAAGTAGTAATAGGTGTAGGATATGATGCCAGGTAGTGATTAGGGGAGAGAATGAGGTGGCAGCAGAGGTGTCTTTAGGGAGGCTATGGGTGAGCAGAGATTGAATGGGGAATGAGCCATGGGAACGTATGGAGGCAAAGCTTCCCAGGCAGAGCAAACAGCGAAACAGAGGCCTTGGTGAGAAGGCCTGTGTGGTGCAGTGCAGGGGGCTCCTGGGGAAAGTGGACATGGATAAAGCCAGGAGATACTCAGGGCAGGGCTGCTTACCCTTACAGCCGCCTGCTGTAAGGAGTGGGTATTTTAATCTGCGTAGGATTGGGAGCTACTGGAGGATTCTGAGTATGGAGGAAGCTGCAGGAGAGTGACAAGAATTGATTGATTTTTGGATTAGTTATTTATGAGAACAGGGTATATTAGGCTAGTCTCACATTGTATAAAGAAATACCTGAGATTGGCTAATTTATAAAGGAAGAGGTTTGATGGGCTCATGGTTCTTCAGGCTGCACGAGAAGCAGGATGCTGGCATCTGTGCGGCTTCAGGGGAGGCCTCAGGAAACTTACAATCGTGGTGGAAGGCAAAGGGGGAGCAGCACTTCACATGGCTGGAGCCAAGGAGGGAGAGAAAAGGCAGAGGTGCCACGCACTTTAAACAGTACCGAGGGGGTGGCGTTAAACCATAAGAAACCACCGCCACGGTCCCCTCACCTCCCGCCAGGCCCCACCTTCAACGCTGGGGATTACAACTCAACATGAAACTTGGGCGAGGACAGATCCAAGCCACATCACAGTGTCTTGCTGTGTCACCCAGGCTGGCGTGCAGCAGTGCAGTCTCAGCTCATGGGAGCCTCAACCTCCTGGGCTCAAGCGATCCTCTCCCCTCAGCCCCTCCAGTAGCTGGGACTGCAGGTGGGTGCCACTATCCTGGCTAATTTTGTTTGTTTTTGGTAGAGATGGGGTCTCACTATGTTGCCCAGGCTGGTCTTGAACTCCTGGGCTGAAGCCATCCTCCTTCCTTGTCTTTCCTGAGTGCTGGGGTTGCAGGTGTGAGCCAATGTGCCCAGCCTGATAAGACTTTACAAGACTTTTTTTTTTTTGTTTTAGACATAGTTTCACGCTGTTGCCCAGGCTGGAGTGTGGTGGTGTGATCTTAGCTCACTGCAGCCTCCACCTCCCGGGTTCAAGTGATTCTCATGCCTCAGCCTCTTGAGTAGCTGGGATTACTGGTGCATGCCACCATGCCCGGCTAATTTTTGTATTTTTAGTACAGATGAGGTATTGCCATGTTGGCCAGGCTGGCCTCAAGTGATCCACCTGCCTCGGCCTCCTAAAGTGCTGGGATTACAGGTGTGAGCCACTGCGACTAGCCCTGATTGACTTTTTAAATGACACCCCAGCTGCTGTGTGGAGAGCCAGAGCAGGGGAGGCAGAATTGGAAGCAGGGATGGTAGAGAGGGTTTTGCACCAGGAGAGGCAGGAGGAGGTGGTAGAAGGTGGCATTTCAAGGCGGTGGAAGGATGTGATGTGCCCTGAGGGGTAGAGGGACAGGAGGAGCCGGGGGAGAGAAGAGGCGAGGGTGAGGCCTAGATCTCAGACACGTCTAAATGGAATTTTTAAAGTCAGAAAACATTTACATAATTTTGAAATCCTGGGGTTAAAAATTGTTGGCTCGGTGTGGTGGCTCACACCTATAATCTCAGCACTTTGGGAGGCTGAGATGGGAGGATAGCTTGAGGCCGGAAGTTCCAGACCAGCATGGGCAACATTGGGAGGCTGAAGTGGGAGGATCCCTTGAGCCCAGGAGCACAGGGCAGCAGTCAGCTGTGATCTGGCCACTGTACTCCAGCTTGTGAGACAAAGTGAGACCCTGTCTCTCTCTATATATGTGGCCAGGGTGGCGGCTCACGTCTGTAATCCCAGCACTTTGGAAGGCTGAGATGGGTGGATCACTTGAGGTCAGGCATTCAAGACCAGCCTGCCCAACATGGTGAAACCCTGTCTCTACTAAAAATACAAAAATTAGCTGGGCATGGTGGTGTATGCCTGTCATCGTAGCTACTCGGGAAGCTGAGGCAGGAGAATTGCTTGAACCTGGGAGATGGAAGTTGCAGTGAGCCAAGATTGTACCACTGCACTCCAACCTCGGCAACAGAGGGAGACTCCATCTCAAAAATACGTGTGTGTGTGTGTGTGTGTGTGTGTGTGTGTGTGTGTGTGTGTGTGTATGTAACTTGTTGGTCAGGCAGTTAGTAGGGACTGCTTGGGTTACAGTTTTCCCAGCATTTGAGAACTAGGTGGAAGCATCTTCATCTCAAGCTAGAAGTAGTGGTTGAAGAGGAATGAGAATGTTTTCTTTTGTTGCTGAGAAATTACTTTCATCAGCAGAAGAAAGAAAGTAAACCTCAGACTTCATTCCAGATCAGTGAGCATGGTGTAACTATTGAACAGAGTTCAAAGAGAAAAACAAAACGACGTGCTCAGAGCACAGTGTCAGTGACGCTTGATGATAGTGAACCTCAGTTATTTGAATTTTCAAAATTGATAGTTTTCCAAAGATTCTTGACTGGGATGGTGGCTCATGCCTATAATCCTAGCAGTTTGGGAGGCTGAGGCAGGAGGATAGCTTGAGCCCCGGAGCTCGAGACCAGTCTTGGCAACATAGCGGGACCCCCATCTCTACAAAAAATGAAAACATTAGCCAGGCATGGTAGTGCGTGCCTGTAGTTTTAGCTACTCTGGAGGCTGAGGCAGGAGTTTGAGGTCACAGTGAGCCGTGACTGTGCCACTGCACTCCAGCTCAGGGGACAGAGTGAGACCTTGTCTCAAAAAAAAAAAAAGTTTTCTGAATATTCTTCAGGTGATTTGATAATACTTCCTCAGTATATGTGTTGTAAAATTTGCTTAGGCTGTGTCTGGATGCAGTGCCTCATTTGAAATTTACTGTTTTAAAAATGATCCTTTTTAGAGTGGGGCTGTCTGAGTTTCCTCATGACATGGATAATAACACGCCCCCAGAGTAAAGATCAGAATTTCAGGGACGAGGGAGAGTGTAAAAAGATTAAACAGCTGATCCAAGGCTCATCATTGTCACTCTTGCTCACCTCAACAATCTGAGATTAGTTCCCTGCCTGCAAAGCTGCGGGCCCTGAGCACAGCATGGGTCGGGCGGGGGCGTGGGGGGTGGAGGGTGAAGTCCGAATTCTTCCCCATGTCCTGAAAAGTGAGGGGAATCAGCTCCCTCACCCGCAGGCCTAGAGAGACGGTCAGGAATGCTTAGCAGGTTTCCTTTTTCAGTGGGTGCTGATGCTTCTAGTGGGTAAGTGGCTGAGGCTATCGGTGAATAATCTAGATGGTGCGGTTCTCTTGGAATCTGAAGTGTTTGAGGACAGAAAACCATGCCGCTTTCTGGTGGAGTACGGTGAGAATAATCAACCCCGAGAGGTGGGCTTGTCTGGGGACCGCAGTGAGCGAGGCCTGCCTGGTTAATGCAGAACGTGCCGTTCCTTCCCAGGCGGTGGCTGCGGGGCTTCTTTGCTCTGTGTGCCCCTTGCCCCTTGGTGTTTGCAGCCAGGCATGTCTTGCCAAGTTGCTGTAGGAAGCCCCAGGATTTTGCTCAAATACACCTGGAGTGGGTCAACCTGGAAAAAACCATCTTTGCAGCCTCCAGCGTCTTCTCAGACGTCTCCACTCTGTCTTATTAAAATCCAAGGAAATAAATATGAAACAAATTAAGCGCCAGCTGGACACCGTTGCCATCTTGTGTGTGAATGTCGACAAGACTACTGTCCTCTCTTTTATTTGCTCAGGGTTTCTTTTTGCTCCACGTGTGGCACCAAACATTTTGTCACCCCGTAGAACAAGTGTGGTGCTTTTCTCCTTGTAATGAAACTTCGTTGTCTTTGGAATCAAAGCACTGGCTGCCAGGCACGGCGGTGCGAGCCTGTGGTTCCAGCAACTCGGAGGCTGAGGTGGGAGATGTTGAGCCCGAGAGTTCGAGGATGTAGTGAGTCACGACTGCACCCCCTGCACCCCAGTGTGGGCAGCAGAGTGACACCCACTCTCGAAACGAAACAAACCACTGACTGGCTCGTGTGGAAATGTGGGAAGGAATTTTTCCTGTGGAGTTATGATCAGCTCTTTTAGAAATATAAATTCTAGGCCAGTGTTGCCTTAAAAACCAGTATTTGGATGTGTTTGCTCTGGAACTATTAGCGCATCCAGTTCCCAGTGCTTTTTAACGGGCTCTGGGTCATCACCGCGGCCTCCCGTCTCAGCCGGCACAGTAAGCCATTCAGGAGGGCAGCGGGCTTATTACCCAGCAGCCTGGCAGTCCCTGACCCCCCCTCCTCGGAAATGGTGTGAGGTGCAATTACAGAGCTCTGGTGTGGGGATAAGGGATTGCTGGGGCATAAATAATGCAATCTATCCTGTCTCTCTGTGAATGTGGTGGAGCGGAACAGCTTTGGTGTTTGGAAGCCCGAACCTCAAATTCTGGATTCAGCGTGTTTAAGATCTGTGATCTTGGCAGCCTGGGTAATGAAGTGAGGCCTCATCTCTACAAAGAAAAAAAAAATATTAGCCAGATGTGGTGGCACACGCCTGTGGTCTCAGCTGTTGAGGGGCTGAGGCAGGAAGATCACTTGAGCCCAGGAGTTTGAGGTTGCAGTGAGCTGTGACTGGGCCACCGCATTCTTTCTTTGAGACCGAGTCTCTCTCTGTTGCCTCGCTGGAGTGCAATGGTGTGATCTTGGCTTACTGCAACTTCTGCCTCCTAGGTTCAAGCGATTCTCCTCCCTCAGCCTCCTGAATAGCTGGGACAACAGGCATGCGCCACCATGCCTGGCTAATTTTTGTGATTTTAGTAGAGACACAAAAATCACAAAATCCTGCCTTTGCTGAAGCCCTTCAGAGCGTTTTCAGTTTTCCAATGGGCCGCGCGTCTCCCTTCTCCAGGACTTTGCCTCTGCAGTTAAGCTCTGCCTGTGTAGAGAGCCCTGGCCACCCCAGCGCCAGCTGCTTCTCTGCATAGCCTGTTCTGGCAGCCCCAGCTTCTTCTGGCAGTCTAGGTGTTTCCTGCTCACCTTTTAAGTTGGACCTATGGTTGGCCTGGGAAGCCTTCCTTGACCCCAAGTGACCCATCCGTACCAGCAGTTTTGACAGTGGCCTGGCGCTGCTGATATTTTGGTCTGCGACCTCTTGAAAGTAAAGAGCATCTGTGGGAGGCTTCATTTGGACAGTGGGGGACACACGATGGCTGACACGGCATCTAGCACTTGACCCAAAGGGTTGTTCTTGTCTATGTGTTACAGGGCCCAGAGCTTGCTGAGATCATCACTACCCGCAGATTGTGGGCTCCAGGAGGGCAGGGATTTTTGTCGGATTCATTTGCTGCTATATTCTCAGCACTAGCAGTGCCTCATAGTAGTGCCTGGTACATAGTGGGTACTCAGTAAATATTTATTGAATGACTAAAAAGTGAACTTCTCAATCTTCACTTGGGTTTTCACGATACCCAAAGTGTGTTCCCTTACGACTCTTAGAAGCCTGCTGTGTCTCTCTGCCAGGGTAGATAGATGGGCACGGATTTGGAAATGGGGGCCGGCTAATCACAGCAGGGTTTACTCTGCACCCTCTCTGCTCCTTCCCCACACGTTTGTGAACCTCTTGAAATCACAAGCTGTAATCAGCAGAGCAGTGTAACAGAATTCCCGGGTCATGAGGCAGCCGTGACTGTTCTGACTCATGTCACACGAGGGGAAAGTTAGCGTGTACCCAGGCCTGACTCTCTAACAGTCAAATGCCTTTGACCCTTCTAGGGAGTTTATTTTACTTTTCATTTTCTAGCTTTTAGAGACAGGGTCTTGCTCTGTCGCCCAGGCTGGAGAGCAGTGGTGCAATCATAGCTCACTGTAGCCTCCAACTTTGGGGCCCAAGCGATCCTTCTACCTCAGCTTCCCGAGTAGCTAGGATTACAGGTGCAGGCCACCACACCTGGCTAATTTTTAATTTTTATTTATTCATTTGTTCTATTTTTGTAAATATTTTCCTTTTTTTTCCCCCCTCTGCTGCTTGAATCATCATCATTTATTATTTGTTTTGTGGAGATGAGTCTTGCTATGTTGCCCATACTGAGCTCACACTCTCAGGCTCCAGCTGTCTTCCCGCCTCAGCCTCCCAGAGCATCTGGATTATAGCCGTGAGCCATCACGCTTTGAATTTAACCTGGATGAGTGCAGCAGACGATGCTGTGGTACCACAGAGCAGAAATGGGCTGCTGTTGTGGTATGATACCATGGGAGCTGCTTTTAGAGTTCTAGGATTCAAGTAACTGATTAGATAGGGTTCCTCATCATTCTTCTGTTGGACAAATATTTATGATGTGTCCATTTTAGAACCATGTTCTTTAATGATCTTATGCACTGGCTTATGGATTTTGTTTTCAGCCTTCCCTCTGAGTAGACCAGAAGCTGCCAGAGGTCAGGGGCATCCTCTGTGGTGTTTCCTGCAGATGTTCAGGACCTAGAGAGGTGCCTGGCAAATGTTGAATGAATGGCAGGCAGGGCACTGGGGAAGGTGAGCAGGCATGCCGATGCGAAAACCCTCATGGGGCTTACAGTCTGGTCGTGTAGACAGACATTAATGTTTCACAAACAAATGTCAGGTTGTGACTGTGACAGCTTCTGTGGCAGGGACCATTGTTCTCAGGACTGATGTAAGTGCTTTGGCTTAGTCAGGAGTTTGGGAAACCTTGCCAAGAGCTAAAGGAAAGGTACCCAGGCGGAGGGAGTCTCGTGACCCGTGTCCAGAGAGTGTATGTTAGAGGGAACAACTGGGGCGAAACTGGAATCATGTCTTTCCGTCTCTAGGAGCGGATTCTGCCCTATGCCTCTCCTTTATGATAACAACAAATAACATTTAGTGAGTGTTTGCGGGCTGATAGCAGTACAGTGTTCCATCCTTCCAGTGGCCCCCGAGTGGAGCCTGGGAATCCATTAGTGGTCAGGTGGCTGCGTGAGGGGTTTGAGTCCAGATGGCCTTTCCCTCTTCCTGATATGAGCTGTGTGTGGTGTGATGTGTAAAAGATACCATCAGTCCTAGATTCTTGAGAGGTCATTCAAAGGGATGCTACCCTGAGAGCTGCCGGGCCATGTTTAAGTGAAAGGCAGGATTATAACATTGTCAGCCGCTTGCCTGACAGAGATTTGGCTCAGAGAGGTAAATTGCCTTTTCTAATGCAGGACCTCAAATGGAAAGGGACGCAGTGGGTCAGAGACCTCCCAGAGGTGGCAGTGGCTTTAACATCTTTTAAATTTGTCTCTTTCTAGGTTGTCTCTTTCAAGGGTGTTGGGATAGGGGCAGGAATACTGAATTGAACTGAATTTCTCTAGCCCCAAATACCAGGGAGATATTGGTGTTTTTTTGAGTCAGGTTCTCACTCTGTCGTCCAGGTTAGAGTGCAGTGGTGTGATCACAGCTCACTTCAACCTCAACCTCTCTGGCTCAAGGGATCCTCCCACCTCAGCTGGGACCAGAGGCATGTGCCACAGATGTGGCTAATTATTTTTTAAAATTTTTTGTAGAGGCCGGGTGCGGTGGCACATGCCTGCAATCTCAGCACTTTAGGAGGCCAAGGCAGGTGGATCACCTAAGGTCAGGAGTTCGAGACCAGCCTGGCCAACGTGGTGAAACTCTATCTCTACTAAAAACACACACACACAAAAAGGTAGGCATGGTGGTGGGTGCCTGTAATCCTAGCTACTTGGGAGGCTAAGGCAGGAGAATTGCTTGAACCTGGGAGGCAGAGGTTGCAGTGAGTCGAAATCATGCCATTGTATCCCAGTCTGGGTGACAGAGGGAGACTCTATCTCAAAAAAAAATTTTTTTTTAATTTTTTTGTAGAGACAGTCTCCCTGTGTCACCCAAGTTGGTCTGAAACTCCTGGGCTCAGGCATTCTTCCTGCCTTGGCCTCCCAAAGTGCTGGGATTGATTTTTTTAAATTGGCCTTGAGATTAATTAATATACCTTATAATTCATCCAACTAGTGATTTTTTATATAGGGTTGTGCAACTGTGATCACAATATAATTTTAGAACATTTTATCCCATAAAGGATAATCTCATACTTATTAGCAGTCAGTCCTCCCGCCCTTCATTCCCCAGCCCTAAGCAATCTCTACTCTACGTTCTGCCTCTGGATATGCCTATTCTGAACATTTCATGCAAATGGAATTCTATGATTTGTGGTCTTTTGTGTTTCGCTTTTTTCACTTGGCATAGTGTTTTCAAGGTGGCCCATGTAGCATGTAGCAATTCTTCATTTCTGTTTATCCCCAAATATTCGTCATGTGAATATACCACATTTTATTTTCCATTCCTCAGTTAGTTGATGGACGTTTGGGTTGTTTCTACTTATTATTTATTTATTTCTTGAGATGGAGTCTCACTCTGTCACCTAGGCTGGAGTGCAGTGGCCCAATCTTGGCTCACTGCAACCTCCGCCTCCTGGGTTCAAGAGACTCTCCTGCCTCAGCCTCCCGAGTAGCTGGGACTGCAGGTGCGCACCAACATGCCCAGCTAATTTTTGTATTTTTAGTAGAGACAAGGTTTCGCCATATTGACCAGGCAGGTCTCGAACTCCTGACCCCAAGTGATCCTCCTATCAGCCTCCCAAAGTGCTGGGATTACAGGCGTGAGCCACCACTCCCAGCCCTGGGAATACAGTGGTTAATGTGGTGGGCGGGCTGGCTCTTCCTCTCTCTGGGGCAGATCATCTGTTGTCCTCACTGCTCTGATTACTTTATCTAATATTTAAGGGGACCGTGACCTGTTATGGTCTGGACGTGTGGCTAATTATACTCGTCTCCTCGTCGCACCTTTAAAAAGGAGTGATCTCGCATTCTTATTACCCGAGGATGTTGGCCTCCTTTGTAAAGAATACCTTGGGAAGGGCCCTTCTGTGGAGTTCGATCCCGGGGACCCTGACTTTGGAGTTCCTGCTGATCTTTCCTCCCGCGTTAGGGGCAACGATTAGTGATCGCAGCCATCTCCAGGCTTAAGGTTTGTTATCGTGGGCTCACGGGCAGCAGCTGAGCAGCCATTTCGAGGCCCTCAGCTGTCCCCTTCTGCTGCTGCCCTCCTTCCCCTCCCTCTCCTCTTGCCCATTTCCCTTCGTTTTTCCTCTTATCGTCTCCTCCCTTCCGTCCCCTCCCCGACTCCCACTCCCTCTCTGCCTCCTCCCGGTCCCTTTGCCTTTTCTCGTCCTAGCCCCTCCTCCTGACCCCTACCCTCCCTCTGTCCCTTTGTCTTGGGAACGCTTTGTCCTGGCCCGACCCCTCCACCCCCGCCCCAGCCCTGCGAGCAGGCCTCTCCAGCTTCTGATGGATGCCGTCTTTGGATTTCCGCCCGTGTGTTTCTGTCGAGCTCCAGACCCTGTGTCTTGTTTTCTCCGTGGAGTTGGGGAGCAAAGGGGATCCCGATTCTCATGGTGTCAGGCAGGCCCGGTCTGCAGGGTCTGAGCTTAGTTTCTTAGAAACTAAGCAGGGTCCCTGGCTTAGTTTCTTGGTATCCCCGATTGATTCTCCCAGTGGCCTGTTAGGATGACAGGACCCACCGCCTCCCCCGCCACCCAAACTACTCAGAGCGAACACAGGTTTGAAAGAGGACCATGCTTTGGTCTCAAGAGCACTTGATCACTCGGCAGACAGCCTTCTATACCTTTTAGTTGGTGGGAGGCCAACTTTTTTTTTTTTTTTGACTAATTTTAAATTTATTATAAATAGTTATTCCTGTGGTCAAGTTTATTATTTTGAAAACGGGAACGCGTGTGTCTGCCATCCGCCGGCGGGCCCCAGGCCAGGGCAGGAGCCCAGCTTCCAGGTGGCCCAAGATATAAAAGGCACTGGATTGTTTGATTTTGGGTCTTAAAACTGACTTTGAAATTTTAAATCCAGCTTTCAGTTCTGCCTCACTGTCCAGTCTGTCCTTTTCATCCCAATCTGCTTTTCATTTTATTTATTTATTTTTCGAAACAGGGTCTCTCTCTGTCGCCCAGGCTGGAGTGCAGTGGCATGATCACGGCTCACTGTAACCTCTGCCTCTCAAGCAGTCCTCCCATCTCAGCCTCCCTAGTAGCTGGGACCACAGGTCACACCGCCACGGTTGACTGATTATTTGTATTCTTGCTAGAGACAGGGTTTCACATGTTGCTTGGGCTGGCCTCCAGCACCTGAGCTCGAGATCCACCTTCCTTGGCCTCCCAAAGTGCTGGGGATACAGACGTGAGCCACTGTGCCTAGCCCATTTTATTTTCCTGAAGGCCGTTGAATATGGGTTGTGTTAAATGGAAGGAGTTTTCTCTGTTTAAGGGGCAGCTTTCCTGGAAAGTAGTCAGTGAATTGGATTTGCAGAGGTTGGGCTCTGGAGCCAGAAGGCCTGAGTTCAAGGATGTCTGTGCCACTTGCTGGCCGTGCGGCTGTTTCTTGAGCTCCCTGGTTACAGACCGTGTGGGAGCCTCCCCCATCTGCGTGGGGAGAAGGGGAGGTGCTACAGGTTAAGTGCGTATTACTAAATGGTCTATTTTTTATTAAGAAGATTTCATGGCAAAGATGAAGCACTGAAACAGCCACCAGTCTGCTGCCAATTTTCTCTATTTTCTTTCCTGTGCTCTGGTTTTTCACTTGAATTATACAATTTCTCTAGATTTTTATGTTACTTTGGTTTTGGAAGCTAGAGCTATAAAACCAGTGTACTTAAGATAATAAAATCTTTGGCCAGGCACGGTGGCTCACTCTTATAATCCCAGCACTTTGGGAGGCTGAGGCAGGCAGATCACCTGAGATCAAGAGTTCGAGACCAGCCCGGCCAACATGTGAAACCCTGTCTCTACTAAAAAGTACAAAATTAGTCAGGTGTGGTGGTGCACGCCTGTAATTCCAGCTACTCTGGAGGCTGAGGCAGGAGAATCGCTTGAACCCAGGAGGCAGAGGTTGCAGTGAGCCGAGATCGTACCACTGCACTCCAGCCTGGGCAACCAGAGTGAAACTCTGTCTCAAAGAAAAGAAAAGAAAAGAAAATCTTTGCCAGCTGATGCTTTTTGTTTTAAATTTTTTCCCCTAATCAGGAAATTGGATGTGGCAATTTTGAAATGTGGTTAAAATTTTTCAAAGGAGACATCTATGCTCTTGAGGATGCATTTCATAGTGCATTGCTTCTCTACAAACAGGCGCTCTTCTTTCTTTTAACCCTATTTAGAAGCTGGACTCATGCCTTCTGTTAAGGGAACCCTACTGTGGGAACTGTCGGAGGGTAAACATTTTGAAGGGGGAATCACATTGTTATTCATTTAAACATAAACCAGGCTGGGCGGGGTGGCTCACGCCTATCATCCCAGCACTTTGGGAGACCAATGCAGGCGGATCACCTGAGGTCAGGAGTTTGAGACCAGCCTGGCCAACATGGTGAAACCCTGTTTCTACTAAAAATACAAAACTTAGCCAGGCATGGTGGTGCGTGCCTGTCATCCCAGCTACTAGGGAGGCTGAGGCAAGAGAATCGCTTGAACCTGGGAGGCAGAGGTCGCTGTGAGCCCAGACAGTGCCACTGCACCCCAGCCTGGGAGTCAGAGCAAGACTCCGTCTCAAAAAAACTCAAAAAACATCATAAACCCAGTGTTCTCTGTGAGGTGGTGCGTCAGCATGGATCCGATCCTAGGGGGTAGGAAAACACCCTTTGCCTGATGCTGATGCTTCAGGTGTGGCTGCTGAGCACAACTCGTATGGATTTTGGAGAGGTGGGGGCGGAGGGGGGAGGCATTTGCTGGACTTGAATTTACACCTGTGGCTGGGTCCTAGGACCCAGGCTCACCATTTGGAGACTGTGAGTCTAGTTCTTACCCCCGGCAGCAGTTACTCTGTGATTCTGAGGCAGTGCCGTCTGGCTACCACCCTTAGCCAAGACCCTTTCTCCTGGGATGGTTACATACCAGGCTGCTGTGTTTAGTCAGCTGAAACACTCTATAATGTGCTTTGTTCAGAGGTACCGAGTTCCCAATCAGGCCTATACTCCACGGCCATTGCTATAATTGCTTATTAGCATATACAGATAGTTTGAAAAATCTGTATGGGTTTTTTTTGCTTGTATGGACTTTGGATAATTGAGCGATTTAGTATGTTATACAGGGAGAGTCCCTGTGCCTACACATCTCTGAGCCTGCAGAGAATGACCCTCTAAGCCGGTAATGCGTGTTCGGGGCCAGTGGTCCTCACACCAAATGGCAACCAGATAAAAACTGGAGACTTATGTGGGTAGCAGATAACCAAATTTGGAACCAGAAGCTTTGCTTCCTTGACAGTCATGGTTTTGACTGAGCAACTTTTGCAATTTTATATCTTTGTGTTGATTTAATTCTTGAGTAGAGCACATTTGGAAAAAAAAAAAAAAAGACCACACATAATTTTTACATCATTCAGGAACTCCTAGGAGACCCTCAGGAGCCCATAGCCTGGGAAAGGCTGGAATAGGGAACTCGTCTCTATGGCAGGGTGGAGTTAGAGGAATGAAGGTTTCTGTGGGTTTTGGTGGCCCTCTGGCCATCGTGCCTGGCTGCCTGGACTTGCCCTCTGGAGGGATTTATTGGCTCATCTAACAAGCCAGAGGATAAATGAGCTGGTGCCTAGAATTCCTCTGACTTTAGTATCCCCACTGCTGGGAAGATGAAATTAAGAGGATGTCTACAGAGTGCTTGGAGCCCTTCTGAAGGAAGATTAATCCCTGTGTTTACCATTAAGTCTGATGTGTAAGGCACAGTGTCTGCTAGAATTTATATAACTTGTTTTGGGTGGCAGAAATGTACATTTTTCCCCCTCAGCCTAACTCTCCATCATAAACCCCTAAGCACTAATGGTGCTAATTGAGTACTTCTCTCTTCCTTTTCAATATGTGCATGTTTTTTGTTTATTGATTCTGGATTTCATGAGCTTTGGTATTTATTTCCTGAGTGCCTTGTAATAACTTTATTTTTTAAAAAATTAGGATGGCCTCAATTTCATTTCATTTTTAAGGGGTTTTGGAAACTGATTAAAATGGAAGATACTCATAGGCCTATCTTACCTGATTTAGGATAACATTTTAATGTTTAAATTCATTCTTTAAGTTAAACATGGTCAAGGTCAAGGTATTAGCTTGTGCTTTTTAAAAGGTAAAGCTATTCTAAAAATGCATAATTATTATGTACCTGAATTGTCTTCATATGTTTAATGGAGGCAGAGGATACTCTCACAAAAGCTGATCTTTTGTTTTTTTCTCTGTTGCCTAGGCTGGAGTGCAGTGGCACAATCAGCTCACTGCCGCCTTGAACTCCTGGGCTCAAGTGATCCTCCCACCTCAGCCTCCTAGGAAGCTGGGACTACAGGTACATGCCACTGTGCCTGGCTGATTTTTTTTTTAAACTTTTTGTAGAGATGGGATCTTGCTTTGTTTCCCAGACTGGTCTTGAACTCCTGGCTAAAGCCGGATTCTTAAAAGCCAGATTCCTGCTTAGCCTCTCAGTGTTGGGATCACAGACATGAGCCACCACACCTGGCATAAAAGCGGATCTTTTAGCAGATCTGAAAAGTAGACAAATGGACTTATTTAAGATTTACTTTTTCTCATTTCTGTCCCGCACTTCTAGGTTTGGCATTAATTAGGTGAAGTCAGGACAAAAGAAGGAAGATGGAAACTCTGGCACCCATAGATGTGAAAAATTAGCCCATAGATACTTATAGTTGCCTTTAATGTAAAATAATGACTATTTTTGTGTTCCAGCCAATTTTAAAGGTTCCAGTTATTTAGGAAAGAGATGAAAGTAAGAAGCCATCCCAAATCCTACTACTCAGAAATACTTAATGTTGGTAACAGGGAACATCTTGCCACAGTCTTCTCTGTGTGTAATGTCTGCCTGACTTTATTTTTAAATAATTCATTTTCATCAAGGCAATCATATGCACATAGCTTTTTAAAAAGCACTCCCCTTTTTTTGGGAGGGGGTAAAATCACATACAGATACAGAAAGCCACACAAAACAGTAATAGGTGGTGAATTATAAGATAAATCCTCCTATAATAAACATTCAGATCAGAAAATAGAACTTTGCCAACTTCCCTAGAAGTCCCTCTCTCCCCGCTGCCAAGAGTAACTGCTATCTTTTATCATAATCTCTAGGCACATAAGATTGTACTGTTCTTAGGAGCTGGGTATGTATGTTATCTTTTAAATCTGCAGATCCCCCTCCATGTGTTTTTTTTTTCCTTACATTTTATCTCCTGATGGACGGGCTGTTGGACTTGTAGAGTTTACCGTGGGTCTGAAATTACTTTTGTGCAAACTCACAGTTCAGGTCAACATGGCTCTCAGTCCAGTGTATGTCTTGCTAATTCCATGTACGCGGTTTTTAAAAAGTCAAATGGTGCTCAAAGGTCCATTAGAACCACTGTGGACTCCGTTCTGTGTTCCACCTGCTCCGCCGTTAGTCTGGTCCCCGAAAAGTCACTATTTCTAACTTGTAGCTGTTTCTTTTTCTTGTGATATTTGCCTCTACAGTTCGTTTTTTTTTTTTTTTTTTTTTTTGAGACAGGGTCTTGCTCTGTCACCCAGGCTGGAGTGCAGTGGTATGATCTCGGCTCACTGAAACCTCTGCCCCCTGGGCTCAAGGGATCCTCCCATCTCAGCTTCCTGAGTAGCTGGGACCACAGGCACACATTACCACACCTCACAACAATTTTTGTATTTTTGTATTTTTAGTAGAGATGGGGTTTCACCATGTTGCCCAGGCTGGTCTTGAACTCATGAGCTCAAAGCAATCCATTTGTCTCAGCCTCCCATAGTGCTGGGATTACAGGCATGAGCCACCCTATCTGGCCTGCCTCTGTAGTTCTGAATAATATCCTTGTGCATGGGACATTATTATTTTTTTTTGAGAGGGGTGTCACTCTGTTCCCCAGATTGGAGTGTAGTGGTGTAATCTCAGCCCACTGCAGTCTCAACCTCTTGGCCTCAAGCAATCCTCATGCATCAGCCTTCTGAATAGCTGGGATTATAGGCGCCCACTACCATGCCCAGCTGTTTTTGTTTGTTTGTTTGTTTTTAGTGGAAACAGAGTTTCACCATGTTGCCCAGGCTGGTCTTGAACTCCTGGGCTCAAGCGATCCATCCATGGCCTTGCAGGCATGAGGCACTGCACCTGTCAGGGATGTGACTTTTATTCTGCTCTCATGCTTGACTGCTAGTTGGAATGGGTGTGGAATTCTAGGTTGAAATAATTTTGCCTCCGAGTTCTTTAAACCTCCTGTATTGTTGAGAAGTCTTTTATCATCTTGGTTCCTGTTCATTTTTATGTCATTCATTTTTTTTCTCTGAAAGTTTTTAGAAATATCTAAATTTGGGGTTGCTGGGTGGGACTTTTAAAATTTATTATGCCAGGCACTCAGTGGGCTCCTTCCATCTATTTAAAAAATTATTTATTTATTTACTTATTATTTTTTCCATCACCCATTTCTTAGTATGAACCTTTCGATCTAGAAGTTTATATGCTTTATTTCTAGGAAAGTTTCTTGTATCATTTCTTTGATAATTTCCTCCTCTCATTGTCCCTCCGTCTTCTCATTCTGGAGCTCCTCTGGGACTGATCCTGTTTTTCTTCATTCTCTATTCTTAATTCTCATTCTTTTATTTTCTTGTGTATTTCCTCAGTTTTATCCTTAGTCCTTTTATTTTTCTTCTTTCTACTATTAATTCTTTAATTTTCCAAAGCTTTCTCTGTAACTTCCAAAAGCTTCTCCTGACTTTTTTTGGAATCAGCATCCTAGTCTTATTTTCTGGATACAGTGCCTTCTCTCTCTGAAGGCATCAGTGATGATTTCTGGAAGTTTTCTTCTGTTCTCTGCATTGTCTCTGTTTCCTGGCTTCCTTTTCTCTGTTTGCTTTGGTGTCTGTCTGCAAGTTAGAGGCTCTCCGGCCTCTGGTTGTCCACAGCTGAGGCAGCTGGCTGGAGCTCAGTGCAGAGCAGGGCATGTTGTCTTATGAGCGATAAGACCCTTGGCCTTTTTCACCAGGGACTCTGGGTATTGGTTGTGTTTCCCTTGGACTGGTTGGTTTGCACAGCAGGGAGCCCTCTAGTCTCCTGCCTGGCTGATGGTGCTTTGTCAGTCAAGTGGGGGAAGGGAACTGAGGCTGGGGAGGTGTGAGAGTGGGGGGTCTCATACTCTTAAGTGTAGAGATTTGTAATCCATTCTCTGTCCTACCTTCATCTGTACCTGGTGTTCCAGAGCCCAGGCTTCTGTGTTCACCTTCTCTGACTAGTTTCTGCGGAAGTGCAGAAGGCACCGTTGCCTGTGTGTTCAGGAGGGTGAGAACCTTCAGGAGCTGGGGAGGTATCAGTGCTCATTTCTGTGAACCTTGGGCCAGTCCTCCTGTTTTTAGCTATAAGCCTGATTCCCCGTCACTACCCTCCAGAGCCCAGTCCCTGCAAGCCCAGAACCTGGTTAGAGTTCATTGCTTTTCCTTGGGCCCCTGCAGGTAATCCTGGCCTCATCCTGCCGAGGCCATTAGGCTTTGTCCAGCTGCTTTTTCATCTTCCAAAAATCTGTCAAATATTTTCACCCTCTCTTCTGTTTTCTTTGTCCTTGTGGGTTTATTATATCTTTTTTTATTTTTATTTTTTGAGACAGAGGCTTGCTCCGTTGCCAGGCTGGAGTGCAGTGGTGTGCTCTTGGCTCACTGCAACCTTTGCCTCCTCAATTCAAGCGATTCTCCTGCCTCAGCGTCCCGAATAGCTGAGACTAAAGGCGTGTGCCACCATGCCGGGCTAATTTTTGTATTTTTAGTAGAGATGGGGTTTCACCATGTTGGCCAGGATGGTCTCGATCTCCTGACCTCATGATCCACCTGCCTCAGCCTCCCAAAGTGCTGAGATTATAGGTGTGAGCCACCATGCCTGGCCTTATTTTTATTTTTGAGATGGAGTCTCGCTCTATCCCCGAGGTTGGAGTGCCGTGGGGCTATCTCGGCTCTCTGCAACCCCCACCTCCTGGGTTCAAGTGATTCTCTTTCCTCAGCATCCCTAGTAGCTGGGATTACAGGCATGTGCTGTCACACTCGGCTAATTTTTGTATTTTTAGTAGAGGCAGGGTTTCTCCATCTTGGCCAGGATGGTCACTATTACATTTCTTAAAAACCTCCTTTATGATCACTTGTGTAGGAATTAAGGAAATAAAGTCAGAGATCCTCTGGTTGACTTTCTTATTTTGAAGGAAAATTTTTATTTTTATATGCAGAAGAGCTCACATTATACATTTTATTCTTAAAATTTTTAAATTTTATTATTTTTTTATAAGACAGCTGGGTCTTACCATTCTTCCCAGGCTGGTCTTCAACTCCTGGGCGCAAGCAGTCCACCTGCCTTGGCCTCCCGAAGTGCTGGGATTACAGGCGTGGGCCACCGCGCCTGGCATTCATTTAATTTTAAATCCAGTTTCATGGCAACTTTTGTGGCCTTTGTGTTTTCCAGGTGGGCTGTGCAGGCCTTGGGTTTGGGGCCCAGGGACAGCCTCTGCAGCATGGCAGATCTCATCGTACCTGTCATTGTTTAGATCCTAATAGCGTTCACCAGCCTAGCCAGAGAGAGCTCTTAGTCGTGTGAATTAATCAGCGAAGGTGAGGGCGGTGCCGATCTTTCTGCGGCGTTTCTGTTGATAACTCAGTGGGGACCCTCCATTCTGTGCCCAAAGGAGGGAGGAAGACAGCCAGCCCAGTGGGGTCCAGGCTTTCTCGTTTTCCATGAAGGTGGGGACGGTGTTAACCCTGTCGGAAGGTCAGACCGCTCTTCGCCGGGGCTTGCCCTTCCTCTGCAGTTTTCTCTGAATCCTGGCCCAACATCTGCAGCTTCTTTTCTTGCTTTGGCTCCGCTTTCCACGCATGGACCAGCCTGAGCAGCCGGTGGCTGTGCCACAGCCCCTGACCCGAGCGAACTGGCCTTCAAAGGCTCGAAGGAGATGGTTAGCCCTTTGCCACCTGCACTTCAATGAGCCATTCTGAGAAAGAAGCCGTGGAGAATTCTGAGTGACCCGGGAGACTGAGACACACAATGGAGGTCTGGCCGCCTCATCCCCGGTTCCCAGAACGCAGTCCTGGTGGCTGTCCGGATGCGTGTGGCTGAGGTTTTTTCCTTCTTAAACTTCTTCCCCTCTGAGCC
Organism: Cacajao melanocephalus; assembly: GCA_963573385.1. Classification (NCBI taxonomy): domain Eukaryota; kingdom Metazoa; phylum Chordata; class Mammalia; order Primates; family Pitheciidae; genus Cacajao; species Cacajao melanocephalus. The sequence goes on along the minus strand of CAUYLG010077230.1, from coordinate 2,795 downwards.
CTGTCTTCTCTGCCACCCAGTGACGTGACTCATGAAGCCACCCTGTGCCCTTGGGATACGATAGCTTAGCATGCCACCAGCTTTTGAATGATTCAATCTACAGACTCCATCAGACGCAAGGAGTCATCTGTGAAGTCCAAACTCACAAAGATGTAAAGATGATTAAAGATGGTTATAAATTAAAGAAATTCCACCTGGGCGGGTCTCCAGGAGACGAGGCGTCGGCCCTGTGTGGAAGAGTCCATTGCGTCATGTCTTGGGGCTTATATGGTTTGACGCTACTTGCTCTTTCAGCAGCAGCCGTCAGTACGGTCCCCGGCCGGTGTCCTCAGCGTCCCTGGGAGCTTGTCAGAAATGCAAATTCTCGGGCCTCACTTCAGACCTCAGAATCTCAGGCAGGGGCCCCGCAGTCCGTTGTAACAAGCTCTTCAGGAGGCTCTGGTGCTCCTCATCGGCTTACATGACCTTGTAGACTGGTGCAGTCCCACCCTCTGGGTTTGGGGGTTGCTCCCACATAGCCTGGAAGGAGGGAACAGCAGCCTCCTCTGAGGCTTCCAGAGGGAAGTAACCCTCCAGCTTAAGGCCCCTTGTGCTGTTGTTGAGCGGATTCAGCCTCTGATTTGGGAAAGCAGCCAATTGGAGCAAAAAGCGTGATTCAGTCTTGAAGGAAAAAATAACTCGGGTGACTGCGTCATGTGAAGATGTAACTGGGTCTGTGTGGATGCCAGTGATAACAGCTGGCACGCTGGGGGTTTCCGTCTGATCTTGATTCTGGTGTGCAGGATGTGCATTTAAGCCAGCTGGGCTCCCATTGTATGCAATGTTGTGTCCTCTCCCATTATGAAAGGGTCCCTGACACCACAGCATTAAGGCCTGGGGTGCTGAGGTCCCCAGGATGTGAGTGGCTGTCAGAGGAAGTCATTTTCCCAAGGCGTGTGGAGTTGCTGGTGCTCCTGGCACATTTCGGACCTCTGTTAGGGAAGCCGGGAGCCGACCGACTGGGCTCCTCCATTGCCCTTTAGACTCCCTGACTCTGCAGGCCAGCTGAATGCTGCTTTTTCATGTGCTGCCTGCACTGAAGCTGTCTGATTCTTTCCTCCTGAACAATGGCTGTTTTTATGAGATCTTGCCTCTCCCGGGCGGTGGCCTACACAGAGAAGTCTCTTCTTTCCCGTTTGTGTAAGCTAGTGGACCTTATGGACTCTGTCTGGCTGACTTTTCTCTAATGTTTACAGTTCGTGTAGTGTGATAGCCGAGCTCTTTTTTTGTGTGTGAAGAAAAGGAAAAGGTAGTTGATAGACCTCCTCCCCGTCCCTGCCTCCAGAAAAAAAGGCACTCAGTGAGAGAGAAAAGACTGCCGTCCCATTCAGAATTGAGGGGCCGGGGGATGGCAAAGGGGGAGGGTAAAAGAGAGCCCTTAGGGCAGGTGACTGTTCTGGGGATGGGGTGGGGAGTCCTCTCTCTTGGGGGAGCTGGGGACTGTGTAGGGCCCCATTCTGTGGTATGGGCTCCTTTCCTCCTGGACCCTGGTGAAGGCTGGAGAAATTGGTATTACAGAACCCGCTGCCTCCTCACCCCGCCCCCAGGATCTAGGCCCAGAGGAGCTGGCAAAGGCTGGTTGGCACACACGCCCAGGGCCTGCCCGAGCCAAGTCCACACTGCCCCTGCCTGACCTGGGCTGGTCAGGGAGCGTGGGCCTGAGCCGCCCAGGTGAAGGATTATCCCAAGTCCGTCACACTGCCTTTCCCCTCCCTCACCAAGTGAAAATGAAACCCCCATGTGCCGAGGGGCACCTTTGCTTTCTCTATTACCTCTGAAGGATGGACTGTGCATCCCACACAACTGGGAACTAAAATCTCTGGCCCTGCAGACAGTCCCCTACCCTGACACTTGCTTAAGCTATGACAAAAGATACTTGGATGCACAAAGGTCTCTTCTGAGTTTAATTGACATTTCTCTAGTCACTCTGGCCCTCCCTGAATCTTCCCTGTTCCCTAAGACCAGTATTGTGGGGTGAGCACATTTAGTGAGAGCCTGCTCAGGTTACATTGGGGTGCAGGGGATTCAGGGTGGACAGCAATCTGTGCTTATGAAGCAAGCTAACATTTGAGTGTGTGCCTCTATAGCAGTGATAACAGCTACCATTTATTCAGGTAAATAATGAAAACCATTAGTAGTAACAGCTACCATTATTTATTCAGGTGAATAATGAATTATTCAGGGCTCCTTATGTGCCAAGTACTGTGCTAAGCATTTTGTCAACATGATCAATAAATACCTGTGAAGTGAATGACCTCCTTCAACACCCCCTTTGGCTGGAGAGTCAGGCCTGGCTGATTTGTGATCCATCTGGTGGTAAAAAAGCAGAAGGCTGTCCATCCCCATCTGGTGCCCAGGCTGGTAGGGAGAGGCAACGAGAGGGAGGTACAGGGTGTGCCCGAGAACTTGCAAACCAGAATCAGGAGCTTGGGTTTTTTTTTTTTAAATTAATTTATTTTACTTTAGGTGCATACTATATCTGGCATTTCTCCCCATGTTATTCCTCCCCACCCTCCCCTCCCTCCCCACCCACCACTGTCTCTCCCCACCCCCCCCAACTGCCCCCAGTGTGTGATGCTCCCCTCCCTGAGTCCATGTGTTCTCGTTGTTCAACACCCACCTGTGAGTGAGAACACGTGGTGTTTGATTTTCCGTTCTTGTGTCAGTTTGCTGAGAATGATGGTTTCCATTTTCATTCAAGTCCCTACATAGGACACAAACTCATCATTTTTTATGGCTGCGTTATATTCCATGGT
>CAUYLG010077228.1:0-38849 GCA_963573385.1 Cacajao melanocephalus | reverse complement strand
TGTGGCTCCTCCGCCGGGAATCTCCTAGTCTGTGGGCAACAAAAATTCGTCTGAAAGTGCGGCGTCCACTCGCTCTCTGCGCTTTCACTGGGAGCTACAATCCTGAGCTGTTGTTAATCGGCCATCTTGGATCTCTCTCGGAAAACTTCTTTATACTTCATTGGTCAAGTCAATCATAAAGCCCTGTCCAAGCTCAAGGGGAGGGGCCATAGGCTCATCTGGGATAATTTGATGATGGAGTAGTGAAGTTCTAAAATACCGCATGGAAGAAGAGAGGCTTTGGCTATCTCTGGGAAATACAATATTCCACAGCCCTCTGTTTATCCACAATTTACAGCTTTCCCACACTCACCTCTTTCTTTCAGAATCTCCCAAAGCCTCTTTTTACTAGGGCTTCAGGTTCAAGCAAGAGGTCTAGGATGTCAGTAGTTAAATCAGATCCAGACATGGATGAAGCTCCTCAGGTACAGCCTTGGGTACAGTTTCTTAAGCATCATTATTCTCAATCCAAAGACCTGCAGACCTGCAAACTAAAGAGCCACTTTATTGGCCCTTTCCATACCCAATATATCATGGTGAGGCAGTCATAGACTAACACCTACAGACACCCCATTTGTACTGTGAAAACAAGAGGTGGATTGCAGATATAAGTTCATCGCAGTTCTCACATCCAGCCACCTTATGTGTTGTCAGTTCCTTGGTTAGAGCCTAGTCCTACTCCTTGGGAGTTCATACCTCTTGGATACACTCTCTGGGATCTTGACTGTTTATTTAAGTCATATATTCTTTTCTATTTAAAACTGCCTGTGTTTGCAGTAGAGTAGTTTCCTCTGCCTGTTTTCTGCATTTTCCACTGCCAAATACCTTTTTTCATTTATATTGTCTCAGCAGTTTTCAGGTTAAGCTGATAATAATTCTTTTAGAAATGTTGTGGGATTCTTATGTATCAATTTACAAACCTATTCCATTAGACAAAAGTCAGAGTCATAAATCCACGAATATTGTATAGTTAGCTTTTTCTCTACCCAGTGTTCTCACCCTTGTGAGCAAACACCCTTCAGATTCTTAGAAGCCTCCCTAGTTTATAGGGAAGATTCTTAAAGCATATCCTTTAGATCCCTAAGGAATCTGCTTTCTCTCTTAAAGGGTCTTTGAGGCATGGTCTTAGATCTTTATGAGGTCTTATCAAAAAATTTTACAGTCTTACCCTAGATTTGATCTTGGGCCTGAAGGTCCTTTTTAATTTAGAACTTGCTATACTCTGGTTTCTCTTCAGATCATATAAATCTTTCACCTTTTAATTTAGAACTTGCTGTCTGGAGAGGCCAAGAATGAAAAACAGTTTTATTTTTAAACTCATCAAGTCCTGGATCCTTTCTATTTAACAGTGTACTCTTTAGCTCATTTCTCTCTCTTTTGCATTTTATCACAGGGAGTGAGATGAAGCCAGGTGACACTTACTATATTGTGTCTGGAAATTATTACATGATTGAGTCCATTTCCTGTTTTCCAAGTTGCCCCAGGCAATAGAGTTGCCAAACTTTGTGTCACTACATAACAGAGCTCTCCTTTTTTCTAACTTCTTTTAAGCCCTCACTGTCAGTCTCCTTGAGGCCATTTAGGCTCCTGCTAACTCTCTACTCAAGGCCCTGAAGCTTTCACTAACACTCTGCTAAACGCCCTTGGAGCTCCTGCCTTTTACCTGGTCTTGAAATTCATGCCATATATTTTAGGTTTTTGTTACAGCAACACCCCACTTCCAGTACCAAAATCTTTACTAGCCATCTATTGCTACAATGACAAACCATTGCAAAGTGACTTAAAACTGCTACAATCATTGATTCTGCTCATGAATCTACAGTTTGGACAGGGTGCATCTCTGCTCTACGTGGTTTCAGCTGAGAGGACTCAACTGGAGAATACAATTATAAGATGACTCCCTGCAAGACTGGTGAGTTAGGGCTAGCTGTCAGCTGGGAGTTCAAACAGGGCAAAGGTCCAGGGACCAAAGTTCATTTCCATGCAGGCATCTCCACAGGCTGAATGGGCTTATTCATAGCATAGTATCCGGCTGGGTTCTAAGAGCAGGAGGGCCAAAAGAGCAAAGTAGAACATATTCATAGAAAATCATAAACTGTCACTTAAGTTATACCTTGTTAGTCAAGGCCTGCACAGGTACAGAGAAGGGACATAGACTCTGCCTCTTGGTCGATGTAGACAAGATTCTAAAAGAATGTATGTGACAGGAGCCATAGTTGTCACCATTTTGGCTAAGTAGGTTACAAACTGACTTTCAGAAATGAAGATTTGGTAACAGAGATATGAGGAAAGCACTTGAAATATATGAAGAATTTTTACTAAGACATTTTCTTTTTCGAGCCTCTCTAAATGGAGAATGTAGGCTGGGCCTGGTGGCTCATACCTGTAATCCCAGCACTTTGGGAAGCCAAGGTGGGCAGATCACTTGAGGTCAGGAGTTCGAGACCAGCCTGGCCAACATAGTGAAACCCCATCTCTACCAAAAACACAAAAGTTAGCTGGGTGTGGTGGTGCACGCCTGCAGCCCCAGCTACTCAGGAGGCTGAGACAGGAGAATCTCTTGAACCTGGGAGGCAGAGGTTGCAGTGAGTTGAGATTGCACCACTGTACTCCAGCCTGGGTGACAGAGCAAGACTCTGTCTCAAAATAAATAAATAAATAAGAACAAAAGGAGGATGCAGTACCTAGCTGGCTCATATATTGATGGATGCACTCTCAGATATGGCCTTTGATTGGTTTTAAACCATCCTTTAATGAAAGGCTCTTCTCTAAAAAGGTAATAAGAATTAAGGTCTTGGCACCACGCTCTCAGCAGAGTGCAGGTGCAAAGTTAGCATTCAAAAATGCTAGATACTCTTGACATGCACATATACACACATGCACATACACACTTTTGTTGCTGTCTCAGCCTGCCATTTTGTAATTATGCAGTCTATTAAACAATTTATTGAGCTCATCCTATGTACCAATACTATATAGTACAAAAATAAGTGAGATTTCCATTATTTATTTCATCAATGGATAGAGAACACAACAGGTAAATAGGTAAGTGTCATGTATTTTAAAAGGAACTTTAACTATACTGGCCATTTATTCAAAATCACAGGTTAGAATAGATAGTCTAAAATAAGACTTTTTCCTAATTTTTAAATTTGTACAAAAACTTACAAAACAGCTAAATGTTTGTAGCTGAATTTATTGAGTAGAACAAAATTACATGAAATTATCACTCTCCCAGTAAATATGGTTGCCATATTTAGCAAATAAAAATACAGAATACTAAGTTAAATTTGAATTTCAGATAAAACATGAATAATTTTTAGTATAAGTATCTCCCATGACATTTTTGGGACATACTTTTGCTAAATTTATTCATAGCTTAACTGAAATTTAAATTCAGCAGGACATCCTGCATTTTATTTGGCAATCCTACCAGTAAATTCAAGTTGTGTGGTCATAATTAAACAGAAATAGTAATGTACTGTGGTGTGGGAGCTACAAAAAAAAAAAAAAAGTAGAGAGTTTTGCTCATTTTAGTCCTCTGTAAAATGGGCTGCATGTAGATTGGCTAGGTTAATGTAGTCAAAAGAGATTTGTCTAAATCAGAAAAATTATTCTTAAGGCTGAATTAGCTATAAAGCAACAAATACACAGAAAATCCTTCTTAAAGCTTTTTCTAAACCACGATTATCTTCCAAAGTTTGTACTTTCTTCTTTAGCTTCAAACAGACCATTTGGATTATCAGACTGAATTCCTCCACATGAGAAATAAATGATCATTATTACCTTATTTCTTTTCTTAACTCATGAAGTGGGGTCAATACATTAAGTGACAAAACTTAAAAAAAAAATTGGCAGTTTAAAAATGTGACTGAATGATCTTAAAATCAAACACAGTCAGATTCTCTTTCTTGTAATCAGAAATACTCCAGACTCAGGAAACTGTCTTATGTCTCTGCATAAATTGAAGCAGTGAAACATTTCAGCAAATAGTAATTTTCCAGATTCGCAACATGACAGAAACGTCAGGTGACTGGCTAAACAATGCAAGGCACAGAAAATGAATAAAAACCTTCTTTTATGTCTGTTCTTCACAGGAATATGAGGGGCGGCTGCCCCATCACCAGTTTCTTTAAGTCTTCCCAGCTGGGAAAACTGGAAGTCTTATCATGGTCCTTGACAATCTGATGAACATGGGAGATGCAGTAAGCTATCCTATACATGGAAAAAGAAAGCAGGAACTTCCTTTGGAGGTACTAATGGCAGTCATTAAGCTTTGGGACTTTTTTTTTAGTTCCTTTTGAATTAGCAGTAGCTTTTAATTTCTAAACAAGCAATTAAATGTGGTGGTCCTAAGTGACTGCATCTTTGGGGAGAACTTTACAAGGGGTAAAATAAAATAAAAAACAAACGGTTACTGTGTTGCTCAGACTTTCAACCCTTGATCACATGAAGCTCAACAGCAACTGTGCCCCAATGCAAAAGCAGATCTCTCCAATTGCCAGGACCCATTTAACTGAAAAGGAGTGGTGAGCTACAAATTGTTCAATACTTATTGCAACGTAAGTACACATAAATTGGAGAGAGAAAGAGAAGAGAGACAAAGATGATAAATTTTTGTCTTCTTTATCCTCGAATTTCAGTATTTTTCTCCTCGATTTTAGATAACAAATGGGGAGACAAACAGAAAGAGCCAAGAAAGATTTGTTTTTTTGCTACTTTAGAAGTCCTGGAGAGCTACTGGCTCTGAAAACACTAGATTGGAATGATTGAAAGGTGGGAGGAAAGGAACAAGAAACAGAGTTGTGGAGAGATTTGGGACAGTTTGGCAAGGATAAAATGAGAAACTAGGGATAATTGCTAGGATACTTAGAATGAGCTTTCCATGGACATAAGGGAACAGAATCTGTAAGATGTTTTGTTTGGTGTCATGAAACACATTTCTCATTTGCCATTTTTCAAGAGAGCTTTATACTATTTACCAAAATAAATGAGTAAGTAAAATTCCCAAGAGGGCAGGGAAAAAATAGCTCAGATAGTAATGTCAAATCAGGAGTGTCACAATATTAAAGTTATGGGAAATCAAGTCTCCTTAAAAAAAATCACTTATAAATGTAAGACACATTGGGTTAGTCTCAGAAAAATCTAGGTAGAAAAGAGTAAGGAACATACATGCATTTAAAGGTGTTGATTTAGCCAGTTCTTTGAACAAACTAAAGTACTTGTTCATTTTCTCTCCTTCTTTTAGAGTAATTTTCTTAAGACACAAGTATTATCAGTCACTTTCCAATTAAATCTCCTTCTATGCTCCCCGTGGTTTATAAAATAAATTTCAGTCTTTCAGCATAGTCTTTCAAGTCTCCCATAACCAGATCCCAATTTCTCCTCTCAGGCTTTTTACCTGTCATATCCACTCGAGCTAACATTGGTAGACTTCTTTGCTAAATCTTTGTCTGTGTTCGTCAGATGCTTCCTTCCTGCAATATCCTTCCCCAGAGGAATGTGTTTAAATCTGGGCTCCATACTACCAGCTAAGAGACATTACTTAATGTCTCAAGACATTTTTTTGTAATGTAGAGCTAATAATAATCTCTTTACTCTAGATAGTCTACAAATATTAAATAACATAATACATATCAAGAAATTTACACAGTGTCTAGCATGTAGTAGTCATTCAATAGCTGCTAGCAATATTATTTTCTCTTAAGATCATATGCATATTTCATTCAGATTCATGAAATGTTCCTCTAATTGAAATTATGCTTCCATAGCACTGTGCTAACCACTAGAAAAAAAGAGTCAATTAGACCTCATCAATGCCCTCAAGAAGCTTCTCATCTAAGGAAGAAATTCAGCCTTGTAGGTCACCCTTAGTAAATGTTTGCTGAATTAAATTAAATGCTCTTTTGCAGTGCTTAATTTTTAAATAAGTGCTATGATACCAAAGCACGTCTCTTCCTTTGTTTGTTTTCCCAAGAGACAGAGCTTTAAATGGAGATTTGGATGCAAATAATTTAAAATGGAAGTGTTCTAAGGAGAACCTGCAAGGAAATGAAAAAAATATGGATAGACATGAGATTAAAGACAGGCAGAGATGGTTACAGGAGAATTCTAGCTTCATTCTGATCCCGTGGGGGCCTCCAGAGCAGGAATTATGCCACAAAAGCTACTGCACCCCCTGCAACCTGCCCTCTCCCTACCATCTGACAAAATTGTGGCAGAGTTGAGAGAGGCATTCTCAACTTTCCTGACATTTCCTAGACAGCACTTGTCAACCAAGTGCATTCTTCAGAGAAAGATGCTGGAAGGATCTGTGAGTAGTTAGCAGCAGAAGCTGAAGCTTAAAGAAGCTAGTAAATAGTGCATAAGTCCAGAGAAGTGAATCTGGATGGGGGTATTGTTATGCACTGAATTGTGTCCCCTACAAAGTTCATATGTTGAAATTCTAATCTCCAGTTCCTCCGAATGTGACTGTATTTGGAGATATGGTCTTCAAAGCAATAATCAAGGTAAAATAAGGTCATTTAGGTGAGCCTTAATTCATTATGCTTGGTGTACTTAGATGAAGGGAAATTAGACATAGACACACACCTAGGGACAACCATGTGAAGACAGAGGCTTGTCTTGAATTGTAGCTCCCATAATTTTCACATGTTGTGGGAGGGACTTGTGGGAGACAATTGCATCATGGGGGCAGTTTCTCCCATACTATTCTCATGGTAGTGAATAAGTCTCATGAGACCTGATGGGATTTTGTTGTTGTTATCGTTGTTTTTGAGACAGAGTCTCACTCTGTTGCCCAACAAGCTCAGCTCACTGCAATCTCCACCTCCTGGGTTCAAGGAATTCTCTTGCCTCAGCCTCCCAAGTAGCTTGGATTACAGGCATGCACCACCACGCCCAGCTAATTGTTGTATTTTTAGTAGAGACAGGCTTTCGCCATGTTGGTCAGGCTGGTCTTGAACTTCTGACCTCAGGTGATCCTCCCACCTCAGCCTCCCAAAGTGCTGGGATTACAGGGTCAGCCACCAGGCTTGGCTGACTTGATGGTTTTATAAGGGGTTTCCCCTTTTGCTTGGTTTTCATTGTCTCTTATATGCTGCCATTTAAGATGTGCCTTTGTTCTTTCCTTGCCTTCTGCCATGTGAAGCCTCCTCAGCCACGTGGAACTGGGTCCATTAAATCTCTTTTTCTTTATAAAGTACCCAGTGTCAGGTATGTCTTCATCAGCAGCGTGAAAACAGACTAATACACAGCCAAGGAGAAAGACCTCAGAAGAAACCAACCATGTTGACACATTAATCTTGGATTTCTAACCTACAGAATGATGAGAAAACAAATTTCTGTTGCTTCAGCCACCAAGTCTGTGGCATTCATTATGGCAATCCTAGCAAACAAATGCAGGTACCAACAGATTCTTCTGCAGTCCCCAAAGCAAAGCAAATCTAAAAAGTCATCAACAGAAGAAAGATAAACGAAGGGAAAGATAAGACGCTATGGGTATGAATCGCCACATAGTTGTCAGGAAAAACGCTGCTTTTATCAAAGATCTGGCCTGGACTTTTGGAAGAGAGATGTGTTGTGTCTCCCCTGCTCCACCTTTTTTCTCCCCAGTAGGAAGAGAATTGTTTCTAAAAAACAAGTGCTTTGAGAGTGCAGGTAGTTGAAAGTCATTTGAATTCCAGACAGTTTGAAGGCAAAAGGTAACTTATGTGCTAATGGAGGAAAGGGAAAGCTGCTGAACAAGTGCTAATAGGCCCAGGGAAGGAGAAACCCAGAAAAACCTCTGCATATTTTAAATATGTTCCCATCTACAAGGTCCCCTACTAACTGAAAGGCTGGAATGAAGGCAAAAACTTTCAGAAGACTGAAAAACTGTCCTAGTCGGAGGCCTCAGCTACCAGGGATTTAGGTATTTTCCCTCCTCATCTTCCCATTTTTGTATTAAGGAAGGTAAAATGCAACTCTCACCAGCAAGTGGCTTTTGGGGTTTTTTTCGGTTTGCTTGTTTTTATGTTTTTAACGTCCATAGGATTTGGGTTTATTGAGTAGAACTCCTATTGTAATTCACCAAAGCCATTCCAGATTCTCAGCATTCAGAGCAGCCAAGAATCTTGTGGTTTTCTCTCGTTTGTCCCATCATGCACTTCTGGAGTCCAACATGATAAAATGCACAAAAGCATAAAGGAAAATTCTTGCACAGTTTCAAAAAAATTAATTACATAAGGACAGGATGAGAGATACATGGCTTGAATGTGCTTCCTAGGAGGAAAAAAAAAAAAAAGGCCCGGGGCTTTAGACCACAAGTTCAGCAGAAGCCGTGAGTATATCACTACTGTTTTAAAAGCTAATGCAAACTTAGGCTGTAATGACAGAAATGACATTTCTAATGCAAGAGAAGTTATGGTTTCAGTGTTTTCTGCCCTCCTCAGTCCACATATGGCTTATTGTAGTCTCTGGATGAGGAGAATATCCAAAGGAGAAAGGCCAGGATAGTGAGACATCTGGAAACTAAGTCAAAGGACTACTGGCTCAAAGAACTAGAGATTTTTCCTGGGCTAGAGAAAGGGGTCTGGAGTAGAGAGATTAGGAAGAGACAGGGTACCTTTCTTCAAATAATTAAAGGAACTGTATTAGGAAAAATTGAGGTTTTTTTTTTATTATTATTTTAGCTAATATATTATAAAGCCTTGTAATTTAGAAGGGAAAAAGAATGGAGAAATGTTATAAAGAGGATAACCGAGGCTTATTCTCAGAAAGAGCTGGTTTAACAATGACAAATGCCTAACAATTGTAAGGGCTAACTTAGAAGCAAAGAGATGTCTATTCCCAGAGGTGTTCAGAGAGAAGTTGAATGACAGAATCGCAGAATCACAGCACAGCAAGGATGCGTCCTCGGTGTTTTCTCCAACGAGTAAGAGGATGGACTCAGAGTCTATACGGAATCTTCCAGTAATAATGTTCCATGACTTTAATCGAGAGTGAGATAGAGCTTTAATAGCTGAGTGTGTTGGGGATAAAGTGGGGGAAGGTGCTATCTTGCTTCCTGCAGTTTGGATTTGATGTAAATCATATATTAAAAGCCGTCTAAGAGCAATGCAGAGAAAATTACTCTTTGATCCACCAATTATTGTTTAATATTTGTTGATTTTATCTTCACAGATTTTTGAAAACCTATATGTATCATATATATACATACTTATTGATTTTGTTCAATCGAATTTAACCTAAAGTTAGCTCCTTACATATTTTAAATTTGCCCTAAAGGTTTCTTTATAAATGGTAAATTGAAATCTAACTGGATTTGTAAACAGATTAACCTGCTCTTGTGCCAATCATCAGGTTTCAGCCAATGAAAGGCAGCCAGCTGTTCAAACCATGTCCAAATCAGGGAAATGCCAACCTCTAACCAATTTGGCTGTTTCTGTGCCTCACTTCCATTTTTTGTACGTCATTTTTTCTAGCCATAAATCTTCTACAACATGCCTGCCTGGGAGTTTCTCTGAGCAGACTCTTGCTTGGGAGGCTGCCCCATTCAAGAATCGTTCTTTGCTCAATTAAACTTTGTTAAATTTAATTTGTCTAAGTTTTTCTTTTAACAACTTGTAACAAACATAGTATCATAACATTTGAATTTTAGAATTAATCTTTATGCCCCCAATTTTCTTACCCAATATATATGTTTTCTGTTAGGTGAATATTTAAATTTTATCTGAAATCACAATAGATCCAGGTCATGGCATTGTTTGTATAAACAACTGACTTCCTCACCATGGCTGACTTCATCAGTATAGTCAGATCAACCAGTTTGGGCAACCAATCTAACTGAATTTCTTAATCAAATCAGCAAATATTTATCTCTCACTATGTGCAAGAAACTGTAGAAAGACAAAGCTACTGACAATACGATTGGAGAAATACTACAATATAAGAGCATGCAAAAAATAAATTCAAACAAAAAAGTATCAATACTACCATAGGGCAAAGTAAATCTGACATAGGGCAGTAGAAAACTAATTAACACATTGAATAACATTAATATATCTAGGAATTTTGATTGCACATAACCACCTTTACAGTAGGGTAGCTAGATTAAATTTTTGAAAAGGAAGTGGGGTTTGTGATGGGCTTTGAAAAACAGATGACAATTCACTGGGCAGGGAGAATGGCATTTTAGGCACAATGATGTGAAATAAAAAAGAACATTGACGAAAAACTTTAAGGCATACTTCAGGAAATTTAATAGAATCATTTGGTCAAAGACAAAGGTCTGTGGGAGGCATTATAAGGTGTTAGCTAAAAATATAAGCCTTTGTGGCAAAAGAAAAAAGAAAAGAAAAAAAAAGAACACAGCTTTTAGTTAAGTCTTGGGTATAAATTCTATCTCTATGACTGTTAACTTTGCCTGAGCTATTCAAAGATACCTGAATTTCAGTTTCTGGCACGAAAAATGGACATAACATCTACTATCTGGTTGCAGCAAGGATTAAATTAGAAAATGTAGCTAAAGTATTTAGACCAAGATCTAACAGAATAAAAAGACTCAAAAGTCTTTTCTGTAAATATTAGTGCTAAGACTAATATTATGTAAGAAAATAGAGTATGCAGTGAAGTCTATAGAGAGATCTGGCCAAAGGATTTAACCTTGAAACTGTTACTGAAGGGCCTGAGAAAGGGAGAGGCAACAGGAAAGAGGTATTGTTAGGGAGATGCATTATATAGCTTTGCATGCATTTGATTGGTGGGGTAAACTGGGGTGGGATAAAAATAAATTAAGATAGAAAAAATGGACAGGAATATATTGAGAAATTACATGTTGCATGTCATAGGCACCTAGATTGCACTGGGTGTGTGGACTTAGGAAACAAAACAAGAAAACAGTCAAAAGGTACACATAGACTCTCTAGACATGGAAAAAGAGCAAGGCCTCTAAATCAAAGTTGATCACTGTATTAGTCAGGATTCTCTTAGAGGAACAGAACTAATAGGTTATAGATATACACACACACACACACACACACACACATATATATATCCTGTTAGTTCTGTTGTCAACTTGAACCCATACACATCTCCTGAGACCATATATAATTTTCAAATAAAGACAATAAACACATACACACACACACACATATATATATAAACTAATAGGATATGTGTGTGTGTGTGTGTATGTGTGTGTGTGTATATATATAAAACAGGAGTTCATATATGTCTGTGTATACACAGACATATATAAAACAGTATTTTATTAAGTATTAACTCAGTTAACTCAGAGGATCACAGGTTCCTACAATAGGCTCTCTGCAAGCTAAGGAGCAAGGAGAGCCAGTCTGAGTCCCAAAACTGAAGAACTTGGAGTCTGATGTTTGAAGACAGGAAGCATCCAGCACAGAAGAAAGATGTAGGCTGGGAGGCTAGGCCAGTCTCTCCTTTTCATGTTTTTCTACCTGCTTTATATTTGCTGGCAGCTGATTAGATTGTGCCCACCAGATTAAGGGTGGATCTGCCTTCCCCAGCCCACTGACTCAAATGTTAATCTCTTTTGGAAACACCCTCATAGACACACCCAGGATCAGTACTTTGTATCCTTCAATCCAATCAACTTGCCACTCAGTGTTAACCATCACAGGTTTACCCCTTGTCAACTTGAACCCATACACATCTCCTGAGACCATACACAATTTTCAAATAAAGACAATAATAAGGTCATAATTGTGCCTAACATAATACAACTATCTTTCATACAACCCAAAATGCACTAATCCCTAACCCAAATACTATTACATAAAGTTAATACTTAAATGCTGATATGAAGACAATAAAGCTTATGTCACATGATAAAGGAGAAAGGAAATGAAATGAAGATATTTACTTAGTACAAGTGTATACATGCGCAAACATACTTTTTACAAAAGAAGGAGGAAATACTCATGGCAATTAGAGTCCTCCTTTCTGCAACTGATCATGTGGCCATAGCTGGTATTGGTGACTACCTTCTTCTATTACACATTCTGTATCCTCTTTGCCTTCAGCAAGCACCTCAGCAGGTCATGGATTTTTCCTGGTAGAATGACCCAAACCTTCATTCCTGAAGGGTCTGGGTTATTTTTATTTCTGCCTGGATTGGGCTGTTGTAGTTTCCCAGTGACCTTAATCACAAGGCATGTTAATACTAAGAGATGCCCTACTGGATCTCCATGCGTTCTCTTCCTTATCTCATTGTGGAGTGGTAGACTGATTTCATCTTGGTAGTCCAGGTCAGTCACCCCAGTCAACACTATAACTCCCTCCTTAGCCTGTTGACTTAAAGGTAGGAGGAGCTCAAAGTGTCGAGGTGGCAATCTTAACGTCCACTTTAATGGAATTATTCTGTCTCCCGGTGGCAGCATTCCTCTCTCTGGAACTAAGACCTCCAGGCCAGCAGAATGTAATGTCACAGGAACAGGAAGCAAGTATTTTGCAGTGGATCACTAGGGGTGATGGTGAGTGGTGCCACTTTCACTTCTACCCCTCAATTCCTGGACCCATGAATCCTGGATATGGGAGAAATAATACCATATATTGAACGCTGATTCAGAGCATATACAGCCTTCTGGAGAACTTTGCCCCAGCCCTGCAAAGTATTGTCACCTAGTGGGTGTTGTAATTGTGACTTCAAAAGGCCATTCCACAGTTCTATCAATCCAGCTGCTTCAGGATGATGGGGAACATAGTAAGACCAGTGAATTCCATGAGCAAGAGCCCACTGTTGCACTTCTTTAGCTATAAAGTGAGTGCCTTGGTCAGAGGCAATGCTGTGTGGAATACCATGATGGTGGATAAGACATTCCTTGAGTCCACAGATGGTAGTCTTGGCAGAAATATTGTGTGCAGGATAGACAAACCCATATCTGGAGTAAGTGTCTATTCCAGTTAGGACAAACCTCTGCCCTTTCTGTGATGGAAGAGGTCTAATATAATCAACCTGCCACCAGGTAGCTAGCTGATCACCCTGAGAAATGGTGCTATATCGAGGGCTCAGTGTTGGTCTCTGCTGCTGGAAAACTGGGCACTCAGCAGTGTCTGTAACCAGGTCAGCCTTGGTGAGTGGGAGTCCATGTTGCTGAGCCCATGCATAACCTCCATCCCTGCCACCATGGCCATTTTGTTCATGGGCCCATTGCGCAATGGCAGGGGTGGCTGAGGAAAGATGCTGAGTGGTATCCACAGAATGGTCACCCTATCCACTTGATTATTAAACTCCTCCTCTGCTGAGGTCAGAGAGCACTCACATGGGATACAAATATCTTCACAGTTTTGATCACTTAGAGAGGTCCATCTACATATCTCTTCCCCAAGTTTGTCAATAATTTTCCAGTCATGCTTCTTCCAAGTCCCTGACCATCCAGCCAAACCATTGGCTACAACCCATAAATCAGTATAGAATCACACATCTGGTCAATTTTCCTTCTATGCAAAGTGCACAACCAGGTGCACTGCTTAGAGTTCTGCCCACTGGGAAGACTACCCTTCACTGCTGTCTTTCAGGGATGTCCTATAAAGCGGCTGTAATGCTACAGCTGTCCACTTTCAGGTGTTGCTGCATATCATGCAGAACCATCTGTGAACCAGGCCCTGGTCTTCTCTCCCTCTGTCAAGTGATCATAGGGAACTTCCTGTGAGGCTGTCGGGTACAGGCTGGAAGAAAGAAGGCAGGGTGGCAGGAGTGGAGACCATGGGCATTTGAGCCACTTCCTCATGTAACTTACTTGTGCCTTCAGGACCTGCTCAAGCCCATTCGTGTATATACCACTTCCATTTGATGATTGAATGCTGCTGTGCATGACCCACTTTATGGCTAGATGGGTCAGAAAGCACCCAGTTCATGATAGGCAGTTCAGGTCACTTGGTGACTTGATGACCCACAGACAAACATTCAATTTCCACCAAAGCCCAGTAACAGTCCACAAGCTGTCTCTCAAAAGGAGAGTAGTTATTTGCAGAAGATGGCAGGGCCTTGTTCCAAACTCCTAGAGGCCTCCACTGTGATTCCCCTGTGGGTGCCTGCCAAAGACTCCAAACAGTATCCCTATCTGCCACGATACCTCAAGCACCCCTGGATCTGCTGGCCCATGGCCCAAGTGGCAGAGAAGCTTGCTGGACCTGTTGAAGAGCCTTCTCCTGTTCTGGATCCCACTTAACACTGGCAGTCTTTCAGGTCACTCAATAAATGGGCTAGAGTAACACACCCAAATGAAGAAGGTGTTGCCTCTAAAATCCAAATAGGCCCACTAGGCATTGTGCCTCTTTCTTGGTTGTAGGAGGGGCCAAATGCAGCAACTTATCCTTTACCTTAGAAAGAATATCTTGACAGGCCCCACACCACTGAACTCCTAGAAATTTTACTAAGAAGTTCCCTGCATTTTATTTGGATTTATTTCCCATCCTCTGGCACACAAATGTCTCACCAATAAGTCCAGTGTGTTTGCTACTTCTTGCTCACTGGATCCAGTCAGCATAATGTCATCAATGTAATGAACCAGTGTGATATCTTGTGGAAGCCAAAAGCGATCAAGGTCTCTTCAAATAAGATTATGACACAAAGCCAGAGAGTTGATATGCCTCTGAGGTAGTACAGTAAAGGTAGATTGCTGGCCTTGCCAACTGAAGGAAAATTGCTTCTGGTGGGCCTTATGGACAGGAGTGAAGAAAAAGGCATTTGCCAAGTCAATGGCTGCATACTAGGTGCCAGGAGATGTGTTAATTTGCTCAAGCAATGAAATCACATCTGGTACAGCAGCTCCAACTGGAGTCATCACTTGGTTTAGCTTACGATAATCCACTGTCATTCTCCAACATCTGTCTGTCTTCTGCAAAGCCCAAATGGGAGAGTTGAATGGGGATGTGGTGGGAATCACCACCCCTGCATCTTTCAAGTCATTGATGATGGCACTAATCTCTGTAATCCCCCCAAGGATATAATATTGTTTTTGATTTACTATTTTTCTAAGTAGAGGCAGCTCTAATGGCTTCCATCTGGCCCTTCCCACCATTATAGCCCTCACCTTACCAGTCAGGGAGCCAATGTGGGGGTTCTGCCAGCTGCTAAGTATGTCTATGCCAATTATGCATTCTGGCACTGGAGAAATGACCACAGGGTGATACTGGGGACCCACTGGTCACACTGTAAGTTGGACCTGAGCTAAAACTCCATTAATTACCTGACCTCCATAAGCCCCTACTTTAACTGGAGGACCACAATAACGTTTTGGGTTCCCTGGAATCAACGTCAGCTCAGAGCCAGTGTCCAGTAGTTTCTGAAACGTCTGTTCTTTCCCTTTCCCCAATGCACAGTTACCCTAGTAAAAGACCAGAGATCTCCTTGGGGAAGAATGGGAGATAGATTCACTGCATAAATTGTCAGTAATGTAGTGGGGTCTTTCCTCAAGGGGACCTGGCCTCCCCTTCATTCAAGGGGTTCTGGGTCTGTAAACTGGCTCAAGTCTGGAAATTGATTGAGGGGCCATGAGTCTGTTTTTATAATTAAAATTAGACTTTTGCCTATTCGACCTAGAAGTTTCCTGTTTGTATAATTTAAGTGGAATGCAGTACACTTCCCTATCAATTTCACTTCTACGAACACTGTGATTAATGACCCAATGCCAGAGCTCTACATAAGTCAGACTATTCTGATTGCCACTTTGCCTCTGCTCTTCATTATGGCAGCTACACCCACTGTGCCACTTGGTCCCTGCCACCCCAAGATCCAATTATTCCCATTGTGTACACACACACACACACACACACACACACACACACACACACACACACATATGCTGTCTGCAAGCTGAGAAGCAAGGAGAGCCAGTCTGAGTCCAAAAACTGAAGAACTTGGAGTCCAATGTTTGAGGGCAGGAAGCATCCGGCACTAAAGAAAGATGTAGGCTGGGAGGGTAAGCCTTTCTCTCTTCACATTTTTCTGCCTACTTTATATTTGCTGGCAGCTGGTTAGCTTGTGCCCACCAGATTAAGGGTGGATCTGCCTTCCCCAGACCACTGACTCAAATGTTAATCTCTTTTGGAAGCACTCTCACAGACACACCCAGGATCAATACTTTGTATCCTTCAATCCAATCAAGCTGACAATCATATTAACCATCACAATCACCCAGTTTACAGCTTGGAAATTGAGAATGCTGGCTCTTGCAGTAGAAACAGTGAAGCTAGGCTGAGAGCAAGATTGGAAAGAAAAATGGAGATTTTAGTTTTAGATCTCTAAAGTTTTAGGTGACATCAAAATGCACATATAGAAATGACCTTTACAATTATATAGTTCTTTGTCCAAACTTATCTTCAAGTTCAGTGAAATGAAGAACTAATGTACTGTAGATTAAAAATGAAGCTACCTTAGTGACAGCTGTATAGATGTCTGTTTCTTTGCAAGGTTACTGATGGTGAGATGTGAAAAATTACATGAAAATGTTCACTCCACCTATTGGGTGAATAAAAGAAACTCATAAATGTTTCTGTGGGATAGACAACACAGAGCACATCGAAATGGAGGCCTTTAGATTGTTTAGTTTAAAGCAAAAGAGGTGATGGAAAGTTTTCTCTGTGCTGGAAGATTTTTAAAAAGGAAAGAGTTTTCAAAGAAAAGCCACAATGTATATGCTTCTAATTATAATATTATGAACAAATGTTTTATAAATAAAAACAGAGGTTTTTGAAAATGTCCCAAATACTGAAGATGTATGGAGTGCATGGTAAATGTGGAATTTTTTTTAAATAGAGAATAATTTAACAGGAACATCAATGTCTAAGAATAAGCTATTTAGTTCAAATAGTTACTTTGAGAATTTACTTATAGCATAAAATAAGAAATATTAAGTGTTTATTTATTATATTATTATATCGTGGCCTATTATTGAAGTTAAGAAATACATTTCTTTCTCTGATAGATCAAAGTCAACATCTACAAATAAAAATGTGTGTGTGTGTGTGTGTATATATATATATATATATATATATATATATATGTATGTATGTATGTATATCACCTTTCCTAAAAGTATACTATATTGGAGAGATGATATTCTAATATTTTAAAATTTTATGCTTGCTTTGATTGAAAACATATGAAGACATTGCAAAAAGAAAAACATTCTTAAATAGTATTTCACAGCCTCTCCTGTCAGCAAGCAGATGAACTGTGAAGCTTTGTTTAAAGATTTCATTACTGATGTATTAAAATATATGAAAGATTATTACCTATAAGGGCAATATTGGAAAGTTACAGCTATTTCAACAATTATTACTTATTAATACTTGAAGTTTGGCTTTTCTCAGCAGATGGGAAATGACGAGTACATTCAAAGTAAAATAGTGGAAAGGCAATGATTTATGACTTGAATGGTAAAACACTGCTCCCAGATTTCAATGAGCCTATAATAGGTCCTCTAAATAATTCTTACTTTCCTGCTTTTTCTTCTTGGTCAGCACTTCTATAAATGCAAGGGTCTGTGATATCCTTGAAGAGTCTAGTATCACCCTGATGCTTCACAAAGTTTCCAAGGATGGCAGAAAATAAAATGGCAAACAGTAAACAAAATAAAGCAAAACATGTTTCTCAAAATGAAACAATCTCTTCTTCACTTATGTAGTTTTTGGAAGAAAAGGAAAGAGATGACTTTTCAAATACAATTTCAAACTTGGTAATATAGTTTGGAAAAATCTTTTTAAATTAAAACCAAACAAAGTAAACAAAATAAATTCAAAAGCAGGAGTGGGTGATCTTATAAACCAATGGCTTTGAGTCATTAACATCTTCCAAGTGATATAGTACAATGTGACTTCAGCAGCTTTCAGGACAGAAACTATGAAACCATCCTGGGTTAGACAAATTATTCAAATCTGTTGAATCAATTTTTAAAGTCTCAATGCAAATTCAAGGGTTTGAATTTCCTCTTCTCTCAGCTAAGTGTAATTGAGAGTGAAAAAGTATAGCAAAATCAGTGTTTGTTCAGGATTTTATGTATCAGGCATAAGAGGGACTTCTCTAAGAGATTGACAGCCTCACATATACAAGCTCCCACACATCTGGAAAGCTACGTGAGAGGTAGAATGAAAAAAAGAGAAGTTTCTCATGGCACCTAACCCATTCTTCCTAGATCAGCTCATGGCTTTTTGTCAGACTAGCTTGGGGTGCTGCCTCGGGAAAATCAGTTCATCTTGCTGGGTAAAGAAGGAAAGGAAGAAAGCTAGAAAATCTCACTGAATCTATGAAATCTAATTCATTCTTTGGAACAGTAAAAAGGGCTTCCCAAATCATGTCTGACAACACTGGATAGGTATACTGTTCTTTCAAAGTCCTGGTGCTGATGTGGGATCATTGCAGATTTTAAACTCTACAAATCTCAAGACAATTACCAGGTTTAGTGAAATTCAGAGCCTGCCTATTCAGAAGGTTCCTCACTACCAGTATCAGTGCTAATGTAGAATGAAAGGCTTATGAATATGCAGAGCACTTTGGAAGCTTACTTACCATCTGAACAACTGGGTGGCAAAATGGCAAATGACTTCCTTTTAAAGTAGTAAGCAAAACATTTGTCCCATGTACAAAGTCAGTTAGAAGTGTTACTAGGAAGGAATTGGGACCCTCAGCAATTAATCTGTCCTTGTGACACAATTTCTACCTTATAATAATTTCTGTACTTGTCTTATCTTCCGAGAAGATAATGCGCTATATAATAGAAATCTAGGATTACAGGAGAGCAGATCTGTGCTGACTTGATATTTTGCTCACTGGTGGCTACAGGGCTCTCCCTTTGCTGGGATGCTGGCTTGCATGATTTCTCTTGGACAGTGTTTCTACAAAAATGAGCAGAGCTCTCTCCTTACTGCTATTACACTTTCCTAGTAGGCTCTGAAAAAGTATTATTCTTTCAGTATTTCAACTGAAAATGTTGTACTATACATTGCTGCAATACCATACTGGCACTACAGCTCATGACTAACATTGCTCAGTTTCCTACAAACCACTGTCTCACAGAAGCTGGAGATAGTTTCCCACACTGAGCAGACCATATTTGGGTAATACCACATAGCTTCATGTCCAAAGTTTTTTGCTTTCCCCCAGCAAGGGAAATGAAACCCACTGAGACAATATAAACATATCCACGCATAGCAGTGATGGCAGGTGTTGCTTATTGACTATGGCACTTCTTCCCACAGGGTCTTCACAGAGCCTCTGAATCCCCCTTTTTACAAATCTAGAAAAAAAAGGCCAATTGATTGTCTTCAATACGGGTACAAAACATATGTCCTTTCATTGGCATATTTTTTTTAAATTTTACTACAGAATGGGTTCCTTGCTATATAAGGTTGCAAGCTCCAAGACTAAAGGCAGCCTTTGTATTCAGTGTTCAAGAGTCTTGGTTCTGGGAAATAATGGTAAGTCAGACAGTGTTTCTTCCAGGAGGTCCTTGGGTTTGCCTGAATACATAACTTTTGGCAGCCCGCCCTGGCATGGCAGGGCTCCTCACATGTGTTAGTTAGGACATCCCCTTGGACTTGACCTCACTAAGTGAGATCTCCTAAATATTAACATTCCTGCCAAACACAGGTTGAAAAAGTCACTTGCTGACCCTTGGCTAAAGACTAGATACTTCATGTTGGCTCATAAGAAGTGAGAATTTTTCTATCAGGATCCTGCTTCATTCCCTGGCCATTTTTGAAATGAATTTCAGATGCTGCTTATAGTTCAGAATCAAAGCTTAAAATTAGAGGAGTTGACCTTGCTGATCACCCAATGTGAAAGAAACATTTGATCCATGCATTTCTAGGTGCACACGCCCATTTTTAATATTTTGGTCAGAGATAGGAACATCACAAAGCACAACATGGCTTCCATAAACAGACCCTGTGGACTTACTATGCTTCATGATTCCAAAAGGAAGGAGAAAGGGGAAGAAAAGAGAAGGGGAAAGAAGACGGGGGAGAAGACAAGAGGTGGAGGGGTAACACTAAGAAGGGAGGGTATGGAAAAATGGAAAGACAGTCATGAGAGTGATGCTACCAAATGCCTCCCTTTATTTCCAGTTTTCAAAGATTTCTCCCCAAACCATTAGCTCATGGATGCAGTCATTCATTTTTATTGTGATTTTATCATTTCTCCCTCACTAGTTGTGAATATTGCACAATTAGCACATTTCTGAAAACCCCGATGGCCATGTCCTCAAGCTTCCTCCCCAGTTCCTGGAATTTACACTGGAGGACCTCAGCCCTATTTCTGTCTGTGGTTTTGATTCCAGCACAGATTCTGACTACAGAGGCGTCCCCTCTCCTTGGCGAATACCTTTTTTCTCCTTGTGGTGATGTTTCCAGTCCATCTTGAGGAGTCATAAAGTGCTATTAAAACAGTCATCCCTCTTAGCCTGTCCTTGGTAGTCATCACACAGTATTACTATTGTCCAGGGGTTGGAGTCTGAGGCTGAGGCTGAACTGGAAAGTTGGTTTTAGTATCCCAGTAGGGCCAGGGAAAATAAATTCCCGAACGAGAATATGGCTCTGCGTCAAGCAGCTGGAGAACTAGCCCGTGAACAGGATCCAGGGGCAGATTATTTGGGTGAGTGTGCATGGCTACGAGACATCAGTTTCATTTGACTAATATGTTCTTTTCCATCCAATTGAATGGATTACCACAGTGTCAAATAAATAATATGTTGCCACATTTGGCCCAACAAGAAAAATCCTGGGTATCAATAAGCAAGTGTAAGACCACATGAAAGCCTGACTGTGTTTGAGGAAAACAGGCAATAAGCCCTCAGGTATCTTAAAACTCAGACATTTTTCTTGTCAAAATGTTCTAGGAGCCAAATTTGTGGGGTCCCTGCTGCTGTGACAACACTCTGGTCTCTGAAGCTCATCCAACATGGCCCCGGTCCCAATTAAACCTTAGGTATTTGTGAAGGCAGCCACCAAGGTGGGACAATGGCTCATTACCCAATTCAAAATGCATTCAGTCAACAATTATTAGTTGCCTACTGGTTGCCAGGCACAGAGGTGGCATCTGGGGCTGCAGGAAAGGATAATGGGGCTGAGAAGGAATTAAAAAGTAAACATGGCACAAACTCTTGGCTCACGTTCTAGTGGGGAAACACACATATCCACATAATTATCATATCATGCAATAAAGTGCTATAGAAGAAATACAGGCAAACTGCTCAGGAAATAGGAGATGGGTGTAGGTTGGCCCACCGGAAGGCAGAGAGCCTGGGGATGTCTTCACAAAGCAATGACATTTGGGCTCTGCCTTAAAATATGCTGTTCTGATGCAACATTACTTTTAGAATTTGTAAAGTGTACATTATAAACTGTAATACATTTCCCCCACACCCTTCTCACTCTGTAGCACAAATTAGCATCTATGGCATCTTATAACTGAGCTAGACAAATAAGAAAAATAAGAGAGGAACAGAAAGCACTGTTGCAAGCATTTTACATATACTGGTTAGTTAATTCAGCTCCTGTGGTATTTCTGTGCTGTAGGTACTGTCCTTACCTTTAAAAAGTGAAAATAAAGCACAGAGAAGTTAAATAAATTACCTAAGGTCACACTGCAAGGTCAAACACTGTAGTGTGTATGTTAGACCCATTCTTTCACTTTGTTCTAACAGCAGCCTTTGCTCTGAGCTATGTACTATTATTTCAGGGTGGAGGATTGAGGGGATTAAGGATGTGAAGCTTAGAAAGGTTTAGTCTCCTCTCAGTTAGATCTTTCTGATACAGAACAAAGTATGGCCATTGGCCCAGAGGCATGGAAATATATGTGTTGGTGTATTTAGAGAAGGCAGATAGAAATATTATACATACCAAGGGGATTGAAATTCATTCTCTAGAAATGAGTAGCTACTTATAAGAATAATATTACCTGAGGTTTTTGTTTGTTTGTCTTTTTGTTTAACGCTCTAGTGGCACATTAGATAGAGTGCAGGGGAGAAGGCTGCTTGCTGCTTGATGGCTATCCAAAGAGCTCTGTCAAGGTAGTGGCTATGAACAAAGGGGCAGGCATTGAAAGGAGACCCTGGTAGTAGAATCAAGACAATTTCTGATGACTGGTTGTTTTAGGGCAGAGAAATAAAGGCTAACTCCACAGCTTCTCACTTTGACCACTATGCTCAAATATGCCAGTGCCACCAATCAAGGTAGGAAATGCAGAAGAATTGATCAGTTTGATGGAAAAAAAATAATAGATTTGGTGGCAATCAGAACGAGGTGGCTTACTAAGGAGGAAATTTCCATTAGGAAACTGAATATTAAATCTAGAGTGATCCCCTTGTTTTCTTCTCATGTAAGAACAATGCATGCCCTAGCATTTTCGGCATTCCTTGGTTGGATAATAATTTCAAAGCTAGCTTCTCTTCATGGGGCTGACTTAGCCACGGACACTGTTCTAACACTCATGTATGATGTATGACTCTTCACAACAGTCTTATGATGAAGGCATCCTATTATCCTCATTGCACAGATGAGGCAATTGCAGCACAGAAAGTGCAGGTTATTTTTCCCATGTAGAACAGCCAGAGGTGTGTCAAAGAGATATTCTCCTCTCCCCACGTAGTATTTCTCATCCGTGACTTCAGGGTCCTGTGGCTGAGATTCTCGCTCCAAAAGTTTTTCTACCTATTCTTGGACCTGGGAAGAGGAGAGACAGGTTAAGGATGCAGTGTGTGAGGAGCGGATCATTATGTAATCCCGATGTCTTTGGCCTTTATAAAACTCAGCGTGCTTGTTCTCAGCTTGAAGATTCTGTCAGACAGTGAATCTCTCTCTTTCTAATTTTCTTTTCTGTAGCAGGGAATGACAGCATTCCTAAGGTGGTTGAGAGGATTCAATAAGTTTATACAACTAAGGTTCCTATTCCTAGCACAGGTACGTGTTCCAGAAATGTTAACTAATATGATGACAATCAAGACAATAACAGTGACAGGGCTGACAACTACATATTTATCGCTACACTATTTTCCTCAGTGGTTTAGAGAAGAAACATCAGGTCAAGCCCTCCCTTTTAGATCTCAATCAGAGAGAGAGAAAGATATTACTAGTTGTCAAGATTTAGAATTTAGAGGTCCCTTGTCTATGCATTTTGAGAAAGATCCGGAGACAGAAGAGAAAAGAACCTTTTGTCAGGGTCCAGACAGTCAGAAAAGCTCATCATCCTGCAGTTAGCCTCTTAAGACCACTAAAAGAGAAAAAGTGAGTGAGGTCGTATGAAACAGGGTTAAAGGACATTAAAATATTCAGATCCTCCGGGGGCTAGTTCAGGAGTAGCAAGACACCAGACTGGGTTTCTTAAGTAAACAAATTCTAGAAGATCAGCCCAAATGCAGGACAAATCCTTGTTTGGACTTTTGAAACTGCAGAGGGGAAATGCTTGAAACATAAAAGACCAACTTGGACCATCTGGTTCTGTAACAGTCTCCAATCAACACATCCTCACTTGATGAGACCACTCTAATAAATGAGGATAGACGTGTTTCATTCCTGTCAACAGCCATACGAGGGGAAAGATAAGAGAAGCTTTTGAAATTGTAGAGATCTTTTGGCTTTAACTATTCCAGAGGCAATTAGTTCCATATGGGAGGCAAATCCATGAGGATAGATTTAACTATCAATTCTGTAGCTGCTTATCAAGAGGCAGTATATTTGGTAACACATGCACAAAACCCAGATCCTGTTACTGTGACACCTGCTTGCACCCAGGCAAGCCAGCAATGAATTAGCCTTTGGCTTTTGATATTCTACGTGTCAACTCATTTTAAAGAAATTAATTAATTATACCTGGAATTGATATTAATAATGATAAATTGCCTTTTAAAAATAAGCTCAACTGAGGCAATGCTACATTCAAGAG
Source organism: Cacajao melanocephalus (assembly GCA_963573385.1). Lineage (NCBI taxonomy): Eukaryota > Metazoa > Chordata > Mammalia > Primates > Pitheciidae > Cacajao > Cacajao melanocephalus. The sequence continues at coordinate 14,917 of CAUYLG010077228.1, read as the reverse complement.
ACCCTAAACTGCTTAAAACACAACAGAAAAAATCCAAGTAATTCCCCTTATGTCACAGTAAAAGCTAAATGATCCACAGTGGAAGCCTTTCAAAGTTTTCTCTTCTCTGATGGAACCGATGGTTGGTAACTTTGAAGAAAAGAAATTACAAAGCAATGGGTAATCCAGATGATTCATTCCTCTGCCCTCTCAAAAGCTCTGCCTTATAAGCATATTGTTTTTATCCATTCTTGTGCTTAAGAGAGTAAGAGCAAAGCATAGGGATAGGGAAAAGAGAAAACAAATAAAGAAGAAATGAAGGATGAAAAGATTAAAGAGAAAGAGATGGAGAAAGGAAAACATAACAGAAAAAGAGGAAGAGAAAAAAATCAACAACATCCTCTCTCTGCACCCCATTTCTTCCATTCTCTCAAAATTGGTTCTTTTTTAATAACTGCACATTCACATTCATGGTGTGGAGAAGGGCACAGGAGCAATGGCGGCAGGGGTTGGCCTTGACAAGTAACACGATTCTTAAAGCCAAAGAACCTCAAGACCCACAGGGTTTGTTAAAATATCTGTAGGACAAACCCATGGCTTTCATAATTCGGCAAAAAAAAAAAAAAAAAAAAATTCAACCCATCATTTAAACATTTTGTGCTAAGCAAAGTGCAGTGCATTTTGTCAGGCAGTTCCCCCTTAATTTCCAAACCCATGTGTATTTCCAAGAGAATGTGATCCATATGTTTCTAATTCATTTATATTTAAATCATCATAATGCTGTTTTGCTGAGCTATTTGATGTCCAAGAAGCCTATGAGGCCTTTTACAAGCCCTTTTAAAGGCTTTCTCCTTTGAACCTGCAAGTCACGGTTTTCCTGTACAGAATGTGAATTAAAATAAAGAAAGGTTATAGTTTCTCTTCAAGCTAAATTCCTCTGTATTTAAATGGATAATAATAATGACAACCATTAAAATAATGTGATCTCAGGGGCAACCTTACATATAAGTTTAGAAAAATCTATCAGTTGGGGGAAAAAAATTTCCAGATTCTCTAAAGCAACAGCTATAAATAGTAATGGCTAGGTTTCACTCCATTTGCAGATTACATTTAAAATATTATTTGCTTTTTTAACCTCCTGATTTTTCTAAAGCCCAACTTAATTTCTTTCGGACTTTGACTATATTCTTGAATACTAATTATAGCTATCCTCTAATTTTTTTTAAAGAAAATTCTGGATACCTTTGTGCCAGAATTGCCTAGATCCTCTGTAAATTTATAAACCATAGAATATTGATTTATTCTTTTAAAAGTGGCAATCACAATATAATCTACCATTTATTGAACACATTGATATGGGTTGGGCACTGTACAGGATGCCTTACATACATTACCTAATTTAATAATACAAAAGCTCTGCACATTTTTAAGAATGTTTGAAATTTATCCTGAAGGCAAGGGCCAGGTGTTTTGTTTTCCTGGAAGATAATCTTGACAGCAGTGCAAAGGATGGATTCAAAGCTACCTGGGATGGGGAAGCTGTTTCCGTAATAAAATGATGGATGAAGACAGAAGAGTTAGCTATAGAGGGAAGGAGAATTAGTTATAGAGAATCTTATGCCTCACATTTTCACAATCATTTCACATTTGGCTTTTTAATCAAGAAGCAAAGCTTATTCTGCAGTATCTGCTGAAAATTCAAATTTCTCATTTTCCAATGTAATGTCTATGTATCCACAGACTCACATTAGGTCATCCATAATAAACACTAGTTTAATGATCATGTAAGTAGAAATGCTTCTTTCTGGATCACCACTTCATTACTGGAATAATTTTACACTTAGCTTTGTCTCTCTCCACTGATATTAATAAACTGGCCTAATGTAATGCCTTCTCAAGACAAAAGGAGAGAGACCTCCCAAGTAGAAAGTGGTCAAAATTATATACATAAGGTTACATTTCTCCATTGCCTTTAATAAAATATCATCACCAATGCCAGTGTTATATATATAGTCATGTATCACATAAAAAGATTTTGGTCCACAGTGGACCAAATATATGACAGTGCTCCCATAAGATTGTAATACCAAATCTTTATTCTATCTTTTCTACGTTTAGATGTACAAATACTTAGCATTGTTTTGCAGTTGCCTAGAGTATTCAGTACAGTAACATGCTGTACAAGTTTGTAGCCTAAGAGCCACAGGCTATACCACAGAGCCATAGGCCATAGCATATAGGTATGTAGTAGGCTGTACCATCTAGGTTTGTGTAAGTCCACTCTATAATGTTTGCACAATGACCAACTTGCCCAATGATGCATTTTTCAGAACATACCCCTAGTGTTAAGTGACTCATGACTGTATTGTGATCAGAGTCATCTATCTGATAATCTAGAGGTCTGGAAATATCTCCCCAGCCAATCTCCCCTCACTTGCTAGTTTGAATTATCCTTAAAAGCCTTAGTTTACTTTATCTTCAAAAGGTACTTAAGTCTTTTGTAACTTGGACTTTGGGGTCTGGGGGGAAAGGAAGACTCCTTGAAGTCTTCATTAGTACCTTAACCTGTATTGACACTGTAACAAATTAGACAATAGCATTAATTAGATATCATCCAATATCTTAAATGCTTCCTTTTATTCTTCTTACTTGAGGCCATTGCATTTACTTCAATATTTGCATTTGTTCACTTCTCATCAGCATCCCTACTCTAACCCTCTTACACAGACTCTGCAGTAAATTTTCAATGAGCCTCTCAGCTTCCATTCTGGTCCTGTCACAATCCTTCTTCACACAACAGCTACAGCAACTGTTTAAAAATACAAATGATGTCACTCCCCTTCAACAGCATGTCATTGTTTCTCATTATATGTAAAATAAAAGAGAATCTTTGGGATCTCCTCCGGCCTAGCCCCCAACCTTGCCTCATTGGCTTCTCTTCCTCCATCAATAAGCTCCAGCCACCTGCGGTCCTGCCCTGGTTGACTCTTTAAGTTTAGATCACTTCAAATATCTCCTCTGCAGAGGAATCTCCCCCACCCTCCAGATAAAGTGTGGCCTTTGTTGACTCATGTGTGAGAGTGAAATCAATTAATGGCTATGACCAGAACATGTTCAACACACACATAGACCCACACACAGGAGAAGAGAAAATACAAAGTTTAATGACACTTTTACTTTAGTGAATTATCAGTTTACTGCTGGGTTGGAACATAAATCCATGTTTTGTGGGTCACAATGAAATGAAGTTGCAATCACCTAGAATCGTGGTTATAAACTTCATCACATGACCTTGTTTCATTCATTGCATTTCTCACAATCTGAAATCTGACTTATTTATTTATTAACCTGGTTTATTAAGAATGTAAGCACTTTAAAAGCAGGACTCTCCTTTTTTAAATCTTATAACCAACACCCAGTACAGTGCCTGACATAGTTCAGGTTCTAAGGAGCTTTCATTCAAAGACTATATAAAACAAGGGTATCCCATCTTTTGGCTTCCCTGGGCCACATTCAAAGCAGAAGAATTTTATTGGGCCACACATAAAATACACTAACACTAGCAATAGCTGATGAGTTTTAAAAACTGCAAAAAAATCTCATAATGTTTTAAGAAAGTTTGCTATTTTGTGTTGGGCTGTATTCAAACCTGTCCTGAGTTGCATGTGGCCCATGGGCTGTGGGTTGGACAAGCGTGATCTAAAATATGCTGTGATGGCTGATTTTAGGTGTTAATTTAAGTAGGCCATGGTACTTAGGTGTTTAGTTAAATGCCAGTCTAGATGTCTCTGTGAGGGTATTTTAAAGACAACATTAACATCTAAATCAATAGATCAATAGACTTTGATAAGGCAATTACTCTCCGTAATGTGGAAGGGCCTCATTTAATCAGTTGAAAGCCTTAAGAAAAACATTGAAGTCCCCCAAGGAAGAAGGAATTGGGCCTCCAGCCTACCTTTGGACTCTAGGCTGCAACGTTAACTCTTCCGTGTGTCTCTAGCTTGCTGGTCTGCTCTGCAAGTGTCAGACTTGACAACCTCCACAATCTCATGAGCTGGTTCCTTAAAATCTCTCTCTCTCCTTTTTTATCTCTTTGCCTTCTCTCTTTCTCTCTCTGTGTATACACATACACACATGCACGTACATATGTGCACACACACATATACATATGTACACACCACATACATACATACTACAGCTTTTGTTTCTCTGGAGACTGCTAACTAATGCAGATTTGTTGCCCACTCATGGCACTGCAAAGCTTATTACCACTTTTCTTTAGAAATTTGTCCCTTTGCCCAGAGCTCCCCTGCCAAGGTAGGAGCTAACCCTAACTCTCTCTCTTTATTCCCCAAACTCTCAATCCTCCCTCCTTGCCTGTTCATTTCCTTCTCCTCACCACAACATTGCCACTTGGCCCCCTGGCCAGAATTGACTTCCATTATTTCCTTCCCTCATCCTCCAGGCTTCCCAAGTCACCCCGAGAAGAGCCTGTAACTCCAGGACACCTTGTTGACCGGACACATGCCATTCTTCGTTTTCACTACTTTCTTCCTGCAGAACTTCTCATGGACAAATTGTTGCACATCATTGCACAGACGTATTTAGATGGAAGTAAAATCAAAAGAATATAAGATACTACAAAACAATATCAGCAAGGATATCGGCTAAAGTAGTGAGATAATGGGTGATTTTCTTTGTGTCTTTCGTTAGTGTCCAACATTCTACACTGAGAATTTTAAGTCAAAAGAAGTTAGAGAAATTACGGTTTTTAAAAAAGAATTTGAGACAATGAAAGTTAAATATAAAAATACTTCATTAAAATGTCTTTTCTTCAATCAACTGGTATGTTAATCAATATCATTCATATTAGCACTTGATCTGATGTGTCTCTGATGGTTTCATGTGTGACTGTGATGTTGCCAATAGAACTCTTAGCCTGTTTTGAGCAGGAAAAGTATTTCACACAATAATGTGCAAAGAGAGCTATGTAATACAAGAGGCCTTGGTTAGAAACATGTCTCTGTCACTCACAGCTGTGTGCCTGGTGTTATGTGTATCTCATTGGTTCTAATTGCATAAAGTGAGAATAATAAGACATTTATGTGATGCACCTAGCAGTGCTTGGTTCATGGTATATGGTCAATAATTGTTAGTGTCTATCCTTGCAGTAACATGCTAATTTCCACAGCACCTAACAACATGTTAAACATACAATAAAATAACATAAATACATATGAAATGAAATGGTGTGAAATTAAACTGATGTGTGAGGATAGGGTTGGGAGGAGGGATGTTTCTTTCTTTACAGTTTTAAGCTGCGCTGATATAGGTTTCCAAATGTCTACATTCATGATTTATAATTAGAGAAATTTATCCTACATATGTGAAATTTTTGCTAATGTTTTAAAAAATATATAAATAACAGTCTTAATTGAAGTACTACTTGATTCTTACCATTGGATACATCTATTGTTTTTATTGGAAATTTACGTTATATGTTTAAAATGTCAGCTTTCCATATTTCTGCCAATTTAATTTTCTTGGCATAGAAATAAATAATGAGTGATTTACTAGTGTCTTTATTCTTTAAAACTTTAGTTTCAAAAAGATTTGATAAGGGTATTCACTTTAAATGCAAGAAAACAAAGAGAATAGGCATCTTTTTCTGAGAAAGCATTATTAGTTTTTATAAATGCATTAACGAAAATATTTCAGTGTATGAACAAAAGAATCATCTACTAGGCAAAGCCAAAATTGATAAGTTTCTACCCAAGAAGTAAAAATATATTTCTGTTTATTCAGTTGGCACACTTATTATCAAAGGCAGGTTAAAGTTTGGAACTAATTTGATCCTACTATAGAAGAAATTTCTTTATTTAGGGAATGGCTCAGGAAACTCCTTCAAATCTAAGATTTCGTTGTTTTGTGATATAGCAATTCCTGGAATTTTTTAGTGTTCACTCCTGCTTTTTAAAAATATCTCCATTTTTGTTTGGTGTTATACACCTACGACCTTGGTATTGAAAATTCAGGTTTTTACCATTCATGTTTTTTATCTTTATTAAAGCAATAAGAGAAAAGAAAGAGAGAAAGAAAAGAAGGAAGGATTGGAGGGAGGAAGAAAGGAAGAAACCGCACAAATGTTTCTGAAATTTCACAAGGAAGTTTCATTTAACTCTAGAGTTCTACAAACATATAATAGAATTATGCAAATATATAAAACATCTGCTTATATTACAAGAGAATTACACACCACATTTTGCATAATTTCCCCAAATCATTTTAAGAACTAAAGTTAAAGTGTTAAATTTTAAAATATGTTCTAAATGATTTTACTAGATATTCCAGTATAAAAAATTTGAAAAGTGAGTCTTGAAATTTATGGATATTTCATATGTAAAGTCCCTGTTATTTATGCTTGCTTTAAATACTTGATTAAGCATCCATATGTCAACTTGATCCTATGGAAGGTCAGAGTAAACAATGTGTTTCCGAAGTTAAGTGCTCAAACACATGAGGTTACTGATTCTTCCGGAGTCAGGGGGTATCATTTATTTAGCAAATGGCATCTGGTATCCTTGGACCATTCAGACATGTCACTAGATATAAATTGGAGCAAATGAGTAAAAATAACCTGCAGCTAGGTTCCAAATCCAAAAAAAAAAAAGAAAGAAAAAGAAATCAAAATTTCTTTTGGATGCTAATTTTCTAAAAAGGTTGCCAGTTTTCCCTGGATTAGTGAAATAGGCACATGATGTTACAAATTTGAAATGAATTTATTTTTCTAGCTCTATCAGAGAAATAAGACAATATACAGTTTGGAGGGTGATCAAAATAATGTCTATTAATCATGTAACAGTATAACTGTTTGGACATATTAGACTATAGTATTTTACATAAGCTCCTGCGATTGAAGCCAGGTTTCCCTGGCAAGCATCCAGACGTGTCTAATGGCCTACTTGTACCTCTAAACAATGGTGTTCTACCTAGAAACTCTGCCTGGTGGCTTGGCATAAGATACATTGAAGTGACCTACTTTAAAGAGAAGTTCTGCCTTTGTAGCAAGGTCCTTAACAGGATCCTAGTTTGCAAGTGTCTAGAAAACTGTGAGCTATCTGGATAGTCCACCATGAGTCCTATTCCCAAAAGACTATAACAGTCCTCAGAGAAAAATCAGTCAACAAGAGTCTGGGGACTGATGGTCAGTTTCCTGGGAAACTGAGCTTAATGATCTTGAGTAGAGAAGGCAAACAAAAATGTTTATGGGACTCAGAACATGCTACTCCAAAATATGGCTCCATGGCATTTGAAAAAATAGCAGAATCTGGAAGTTCTCTTTGACCCTCTTCCACCCTCACCCCTGAAAAAAGCCCTAAAAGAATTATCTGACCTTCCTCTGAAGCCCCCCATACCTGGAGGAAAGGAGTGTCCTTATCTCTGATGACACAGATACACAGAAGAATCCACACAAACAGACCTTGCTAAGTCTCCCTAGTTAATTACCATTAGATCATAACCCCTTTGTCCACTTCTTCATTAAATCTAAGCATAAAGAGGTTTTCCTGTTTCTTTGGATCTTCATTTCTGAAGGGTCCTGTGTCATGTAAACTTATATTAAATAAATTTCTATGTTAGTTTTTTGTTAACCTGTCTTTACTATAGGGTCCTCAGCCATGAACCTTTCAAAGATATTACTTTCCCCTACAGTTTCCACAACCTTTTAGGACTGAGAGCTTGCCTAAAGGTGGAAGAGAATTAAGGTGTTGCTCAGGATCCATAGAGGGAGAGAGTAAATTGTAAAAGTTCTCTTGCATCATAAGTAATATATCTTTGTCCCTAGTTCTTGGCAGAGTTTTAAAAACCCTCCTGAGCCACAGTAATGCTTTTGTTACACTAATGAGGTAACTCCTGGTGGCCCTGAGATAGCTTCAAGATGAAGGCTGGTCACCAGAAAGACCCAACATAGGATTAGAAAGTCAGAACTTTGGGCCAACCTGACCCCTCAGGGAACAGACAGGGACTGGAGATTGAGTTCAAGCATGTGGCCAACAATGAACTCAGCATGTCTATGTCATCAAACCTCAAGACAAAGTCTGGATATAAAGGCTCAGAGGAACTTTTAGGTGGATGAACTGAGTGATGGACTTAGACTCCATGGAGAGAGCATGGAAGCTCTGTGGCTGGTCCTCGTTCTGTGTGTATTCTGTATAGTGCTTTTAGTGGGTCCTGTGAGTTGTTTTAGAGTGCTAGAATTATTGACCATGAAGGGGTCATGGCAACCCCAAATTTATAGCTAGTCAGAAGTGCAGGTGCACCCCCAAGATGTGTGGCTTGCTTCTGAAGTGAGGGCAGTCCTGTGAAGGACTCTGAGCCCTTAAACTTGTGAAGTCGGATGCTAACACTGAGTAGCTACAGCCAGGATTGTATTGGTATACATCTACTTGGGGTGGAAGCAGAGCACCTGTAAGCTAGAGAATCAGCTCAAATTCCTTGAGAGAGAATAGTAACACAAACTCCAAAAGCCAGGCTATTTCTCCTGTCTTGGTGAAATCAGAGGTAGAAGTGAAAGTCATCCCCAGGGATGTGGGAATACATTTAACCCTGGTGCTGGCCTTGAATGAAGGGTTCTTAGAAGTGAAGGGTGAGTAAGTGCTTCTTAGCAAATGGAGAGGGGCAGAGTAGGAATTTAGGGGAAATACCAGGGCTGAAACAGTAATAAACATACATATACCGGCACAGATGATGGTTAAAGGTGACACAAAAGAGATGACCTTGAATAAAATATCAGGAGATGGGGATAGGTTATAACATAAGAATTATAGGCAAAAGCAGACAGGCTTAGGTGCAGGTTATGCTGTCAATGAAGTGGTAAGCAGTTCTAGTATCAGATGGGGGACACCATAAGCAAAGGCCCCCAGTCTTGAGGCTTCCAGAGCAAGAGTATAGCCTAAAGGAATAGCCACAGTACCAGATTAGATTCCCACTATTGCCACAAAATCAAGAACTTGTGAGTACCAGGAGATGCAGGTAGCAGGGACCCCAGCAGGGATTGGGGCAAGGGATACAAGAAGATATTATCAGATAATGCTGCTAAAATATCAAAGGCTCAGTTTCCCTTAAGCATTTGACTGTGATGTCTAAGTTAGCTAACATTTGCTCTTGAATGTTTTATCTAGAGTAAAAACAACATCAACAACCACAGCAATGGCAGTAGTAATAATAATCCATATTTATCAAATATTTTCTACGTCCTGAACACTCTGCTAGGCATTTTACATGCATTTTCTCAGTTAATTCTCACAACGTCATGTGGTAACTACTCCACTGTTCCCATTTTACACAGCAGAAAACTGAGACCTGGAGAGAAGTACTTAAGAGCCTGGAAGGCTGGAGCAGTGTGGGGTGGAGAGAAGCAGGTGTCCTGCAGTTGGTATGATGCTCCTCGTGTTCAGCTGAGAAAGAGTTAGGGCCATGTCAAGGATTAACAGCAATGGGCAAAGATTAGCAGTGACACATGCAGCTGCTATTCCCTCTACAGTTTAAAAAACCAACATGGCTAATCCAACGGATCACGTAGTTAACCGAATTCACTCATTATGAATTTGAAAAAAATTAAATATTTCAAAAGGGAAATTTCTTGGCATGAACACAAAGTGGATATTTTCCCAAAAGGAAACAAAAGACTGCATTTGCCCTCGACTCTTGGAGACTGAGAGCAACATCAAGAAGAAACTCAAGAGGAGCACAATCCTATTTAAGGCCTTTAACTAAGTTGTGGTGTTTTTAGTTCTTCTGGAGATTCCCACACCTTGTGGACATGTGAAAGGCCTTAGTATTTAGAAGATTTTATTACCGAATCATAAATATTTTATTTACCCAAACCAGCAAGGAAGGAAGAAACGACGGGGAATTTGGGCAGCTTTCTAGGGAAATTCGTGCCAAGGTCCCATTTGCATTGACTTTGCAAGGCACTCAAAAGCACTTTTGTTTCATTTCACATATTTCATTCTGTTGGAATATAGCCATCAGCTATGTGGCACAGATAAAGTCATCTGCCAATATCCGGGTTTAAATCTGGAAAACAAATATGTCAATGAACTTGATATAGGCAACATCTTTCATGCTAGCATCTGCTCTGCCCCTTCCAAAGGTATCTTGCAATGGAATCAGTATTGATACTGTTCTTTATACAGATAAATATACTGACCCTCCATCATGTGGGTTTCTGCTCTGAAAGTGTTTCTTGCAGATGAGAAAACCAGTCCTTATTCCTTCTATTGACTAAGCCCTAGTGTGCCTATGGGAAAAGTTTGCTGGGAAGAAATGTGTAGGCCACTGCTGGAAAGCAGCTGTGTAACTGCCTTACGTAGAGATAGAATTTTAACTCTGCCCTCATGCCAATTTCTCCCTGATGCTGTAGAATCAGTCTCTACTATCCTCATGATTGAGGTTCCTGTTAGTCTTTGTTCTTTTCAGTCTGTCTTCCACACATCCTCCGGACCTGATTTTCTGAAATAAAAACCCATCATGTTGTCACTGTGCCTAAAAACCTTCAATGACTTCTCATTGCCTACATCAATGAGAGTATAATTTAGTTTATTAATATTTATTACTATGAGCATAAAATTAGCTTCTAATACTAACACATTAGGAGATTTTCCTTCAGTATATATGGATATGTGTCTTTTCTTATTAAATTGAGATGGTCTGAAAATATGGGCTCCTTTTCCCACCTAGATAGGAGCTGCATAGCAACTGTCTTCTTTTAGGTCCAAGAGGTTTTCTCAAATTTGAGGTTGTCAGTTACCACGTACTGGGTTGCTTGTTCAATTTTTTTAATGGTTGATAAATATTCCTCTGCACATTTATCAAGTGGGGAAGCAGTGTTTTACCAGTGAACATGCTCTCAAAAGAACAATAAACAAAATAAAACAAAAAAAGCTCTGAAGTGTTACATTTGCTGATTTCCATGGTGCAAATATTTTCACCATGCCAGGTTTGAAGCTACCAACATGAAATCACTGAACTCCAGATTGAGAAGAGATGCTAACAAATAGCTCTCGTACTGGTTCCAGTCCAGCATTATAATAAAGACTAAGAAAGCTATATGTTTAAAAATTGGAAAACAAAACAAAACCAAAGGAGGACGCTTATGCAATACTTTGCTCACATTATTTGCCTGGCCCACACAGACTCTTGGATGTGCAGTTCTTGCCAGTGATTAAATAAAATTCAAACTGTATAAAACTGCCTAGCAAATCTTTTTACAATCTAATCTCAAACTAAAGTTCTACACTATTACCTGCACTACTCACATAACATATAGCTTCTTGATGTTTCTATTACACACCAATTATTTTAACATAAGCATGTCTTCATGTATAAAACTCTCCATATCTGGAATACCATTGCCAACTGCCACATCTACCATACATTCTCTGTGAAACTTTCTTCCATGAGGCTAAGAGTTAAATACTTTCTAATCTCCACTTCTAGGTCACTATGTATTTGGTGTTATAAATTGTGAGCTCTCAGAGAGCAAAACCTATGTCTTATTTATTGGTATATTCAAAAAGCCTAGCATACACATTACATCCCTGATAAATTAACATTGGTAGAAGGCAAAATATGACTAGCCCTTAAATGAAATATTTAAGTTTCATTTATAAAATGCATAAAAGCCTCTAATGCAGCCGGACGAGGTAGCTCACACCTGTAACCCCAGCACTTTGGGAGGCCGAGGTGGGCAGATCACTTGAGGTCAGGAGTTCGAGACCAGCCTGGCCAACATGGTGAAATCTCACCTCGACTAAAATACAAAAATTAGCTGGGCATGGTGGCAGGCGCCTGTAATCTTAGCTACTCAGGAGGCTGAGGCAGGGGAATCGTGTGAACCCAGGAGGCAGAGGTTGCAATGAGCTGAGATCACACCATTGCACTCCAGCATGGGTGACAGAATAAGACTCTGCATCAAAAACAAACAAAAACCTCTAATGCTTATCAAAATATCAAAAATATAACTCCACTATTTGGACTTTATTTTTAATCTCCTTTGTTCTGAAATTATGCCAACTTTTACATTTCAGAATCATGTTACACAAATACACATTGCTAAATGGTAATCAATATATTTATTTGATTTCTTTGTTTTTCATCAGAGCACCTACTAAAGGAGTAAGAGTAGTTATCTTGTAACCTCCAACTGGCCAATGGTCATCACTAACAAGTAGCATATTCTCATAAGTGTACATGTGGACACTGACGTTTTGTACACAGTTCTTGAGAAATACAAACTTGGCATAACCTTTCATAAGGCATTTGAGTTTATATAAAACCACTGATTTTAAAATACTGAGTGCAGATAGAGTTTGGCTCCATAAACACAGCAGTGAAACCCAAATGATGAGGAATGAACTGAATGGATGGCTAGACTTGACATATTTAAGTGTATTTCTTCCTGCCTGTGCTATCATATCAAAGAGTAGAAAGAGGCAGCCTAAGTAAACCTGTACCTCACTTATTCTTTATTATTTTTAACTAATGTGTTTTCTAGCACAGAGATGTCAAAGTGTTTGATTTCAGAAACTTTTTACATCCTTAAAATTGTTGGGGATCTCAAAAGAGATTTTGTTTATGTAGGTTATCATTATCAATATTAACTCTATTCCAAATTAAAACTGAGAAAAATTTTAATCGCAAGAATCCACAAGCACACACATCATTAGCCATCAGAAAGATGATGCCATCAAGTCTCATGTAGCCTCTGGAAAATTCCGTTGTTTACTGGTGGGAGAATGAGAGTGAAAAAGGAACATAATTCTCACAGATCCCCTGAAAGAATTGTGCAGACACCCAGGGGGCCCTGGAGCATACTTTGAGTACTGCTGGACTAGCACATTAGGTGCAAATAAACACATTTGTTGAAATACTAATTAGTGATAGTGTAAGCTTATGGCCAATATATATTACCGGTGCTGCACCTACACAACAATTTTTAATGAGCAATGACCAGAGCTTGCTTGCTTCTGCACTTTTATTGCCACATCAATCAATCAGTTTCAGTTTCTAGCCAATATCTTATCAAATAGAAAACCTTAAGACAACAACAACAAAAAAGTTATGAAAGGACAATTGGCTGCCTTGTTTGAAATCTTTGTTTATACTGATATATAAAAAAAAAGACAGGTGGAAAGAAGAAGAGGGAGGATAATGTTTGATGGACTCAGTAAAGGCTGAAATTAAATGTCTTAACAACCACTAAATTAATAACTCCACCACTTCCTTTAAGATTCATAGCATTATAAAATATCATGTAGATATAGAAAAAAGTCTAAATTAGTCTAGTTATAATATATATTATTGAATTTTAAAGTGCTGCATTTGACACAGTCTCTTACAAAACTCTTTCAGATATATTCAGAGTTGCCCTAGCTTTTCCGTGGCTTAGATCCCCTTTTCCCTTTTTTTTTCTCAACGTAATGTTTTTAAATAAAGGCATAAATAAATGATGATAATGTCTTCTATTTCTAACCATTTTTGTTATATGTTATTTAATCTGAGACTGATAATAGAGTGAACTAATGTTCTCTTTAGCAAACTGTAAATACCCTTTGAACAAGAACTTGAATCTACATACTTTGTAGATACTATAGTCATTGCTTTCTTGCTTCTGCTTTGAGTGTTCTTTATAATTTTCAGCCTGTTGCCCATTTCAAGTAGATTAGAGAGTAAAATAAATCATTCCAGTAGAGTACAATCTTAAAATGAAATGTCTGTTGGGGAAATAGCTTTTCCATTTATTAATAGTAATTTTTAACTTTACCATATGTTCTGTTCATTTTTCCACCTCCGAAAGTCAGAGCTCATGGTTTGTATGTGTTTTTCTGAAGAGTCGAAAGAATGATGTTACCCACCCAGTGGTCAGTTTATAGCCTTCCCATTCCCAGTTCTTTATCCTGATTTTAGCTCAATCCCAGGTATGGCCACATTCTGGTAAATCCCTTAAGCAAGAAATACTGCAGCCAATTTAAACAAAAGAAAGGGAGGGAGTGCTGCTGTGAAAGGCAGCCATGCCAATGGGAAAAAACGAAATCAACTATTTGCCAATACTCTGTGGCCTGAGGGTTAACGTAGTGTCCAAATAGAACTTATTAAATGAGCTTTAATATTGAAGCATCACAGAGTAGGGAAAAGAATCAACCAACTCAAGGTGATGAAATGTTTTTCTGTTTCAGCACTGAGTTTTATCTTCAGAAAGTCAGATAAACACAATATATTAGAAGTATATCTTATATTATTAATTTTTAGAAGACTATATGTTGGGTATAAGCATGGATATAATTTATTTATGAGTGTATTTATATTTGTATAAATAAGCCCAATGAGATGACATTGTACATTCAACTCTATTTGAATTGTGTAGATAAATGTAGCAGTTGGTAAAGTTAAAACCTGGAAACTTCTGAAATTGTCAAATTAGGAAGATCGTGGCTATCAATTGAATTTTCATAAGCAACTTAAAGTAATCGGTTGGTTTAAGCAAAAAGAGGACTACAAAAAATGTTATGAAATTATTGGCCCAGCATGGTGGCTCATACCTGCAATCCTAGCATTTGGGAGAGCAAAGTGGGTGGATCCCTTGAGGTCAGTAGTTCGAGACCAGCCTGGCCAATATGGTAAAACCCCATCTCAATTAAAAATACAAAAATTAGCTGGGCATGGTTGCCCACACCAGTAATTCCAGCTACTCAGGAGGCTGAGGCAGGAGAATCACTTGAACCCAAGAGTCAGAGGTTGCAGTGAGCCAAGATCGTGCCACTGCACTCCAGCATGGGCATCAAAGTGAGACTCCATCTTAAAAAAAAAAAGAAAAAAGAAAAAAAGGAAAAGAAATTATTACAGTTAGAAAATATTTTGACAATAGCCCTTCATGGTC
>CAUYLG010077225.1:0-76306 GCA_963573385.1 Cacajao melanocephalus | reverse complement strand
TGCCCAGAAAGTGATTTGCAGAATTCACTAGCCCTCGGAATGTCTAAGGCTCCTCACCCCCACCCCCGCCACATACCCTTACCCGGGAAAAAGGTATAAAAGGTATTGACACCCTCCCTCCGGGGCCACAGGTTGGAGAGACGTGAGTCCTCTGTCGTCGCCTGCAATAAAGACCCTGCAATTTGGCCTACTTTTGTCTTGGTGTTAACTTTCCACGCTCGGTTCAGTACAACATTGGGACTACAGGCGTGACCAACACACCAAGCTAAGTTTTGTATTTTTTGTAGAGATAGGGTTCTGCCACGTTGGCCAGGCTGGTATCGAACTCCTGACCCCAGATGATCTGCACACCTCAGCCCTTCAAAGTGCTAGGATTACAGGCATGAGCCACCATGCCTGACCTGTTATTAATTTCTTTATCACTGTCATGGTGTCAGCACATCTAGTCAGATAGCATTCCGTCTATCTACTAAACACACAGACAACAACCAAACCATGAGAACAGCCTAAAGCCTAATGTCCCAGAGGACTTGCTGAGGCACGTTGGTCTCCTCCAAAAATTTAATGGGATTTATTGGTAGTGCACTGAGAATAATTCAGTCAGAAATTTTGTAAATACCCAAGGCAAAACCAATTATCTCTTAATTCCTTAACCCCTGTCTGTACATACATGCCATCTGAAGGGAGATAAGTGCTTTAAGCCAAAAAGTAAAAAAAAAAAAGGGGGGGGGCACGGGCCATAGGAAGTCCATTGGCCCAATGCATAATACACCTGATAATTATCTGACATCCTTTTGTATTCATTTGCGGGGTTTTTTGCACTGTGGAGCATTTCTCTGGTAATCAATAACACCAGTAAGCAATAAAGGCAGGTTAATAAAGGGTGGAAAAGAACAGAATGAACCTTTTGGGCTGCATTCTCAGTAGCCTTCTCCACCCTCTCATTCTCTAGAGATATAGTATCAGTTGCCTTAGGATGAGCTGAACAATGAACATTACCAATTTTAGTAGGGAGGTGTATAATAGGGCAGCAATTACATGCTTATTGGCAACAGGATTATCAGCAGAAGCTAAGAATCTGCTGGATTTCCAGAGTGTCAATAGTGTGGCAGATGCCAAAGACATATCTAGAGTCAGGGCATATAGTGGCAATTTTTCTGTTTGCCATTATGCCAGCTCTTGCAAGAGCTATACATTCAGCAGCCTGGAATGACTTTAAAGGGAACAAAGAGGATGCCTCAAGTGTTTCACAAGGAAAAACTATGGCTTAACAGTTACGTTTCCTGGAAATGTCATCTACAGAAGCCATTACAAAATAGAAATATGTTTAGATTGTCTAAAGGAGTGTCTAGGAGGCCTTCCTGTGGCTTTGAGATATTTTCTATAGTTGCAAGGCAATCATATAGAATGGAGGCTCTCCATCATCGGGGGGTCAGTAGAGCAGTTGGGTTTAAAGTGTTACAACAATGCAACATGATGGAGGAGGTGGTGAACAGGGCCTGTTCATAGGTGGCCTGCCACCTGGAGAAAGGTGCTGTATCTTATGAACTTGTAAATGAACGGACAGCCTGGGGAATATATTGACGAATGAAGGAATCTAATAAAGAGTATACTGGCTGGGTGCGGTGGCTCACGCCTCTAATCCCAGTACTTTGAAAGGCTGAGGCGGGTGGATCATGAGGTCAGGAGTTCCAGATCAGCCTGCCCAGTATGGTGAAACCCTGTCTCTACTAAAAATACAAAAATTAGCCGGGCGTGGCAGCATACCTGTAGTCCCAGCTGCTCCAGAGGCTGAGGCAGGAGAATCGCTTGAACCCGGGAGGTGGAGGCTGCAGTGAGCCAAGATTGTGCCACTGCACTGCACTCCAGCCTGGGTGACAGAACAAGACTCTGTCTCAAAAAAAAAATAAAGGTGGTCGCAGTGGTACGTGCCTGTAGTTCTAGCTACTCGGGAGGCTGAGATGGGAGGACTGCTTGAGCCTAGGAGTTCTGGGCTGTAGTGCGCTATGCTGATAGGGTGTCCACACTAAGTTTGACATCAATATGATGAAATTCCGGGAGCAGGGGACCACCAGGTTGGCCTAAGGAGGGGTGAACCAGCCCAAGTCAGAAACTGAGCAGGTCAAAATTCCTGTGCTGATCAGTACTGGGATCGTGCCTGTGAATAGCCACTGCACTCCAGCCTGGGCAATACAGCAAGACCCCATCTCTTTAAAAAAAAAAGAGTATACTGGATTTGTCGCTTTGTCAATTATTAGAGTGGTAGCTGTGGCTACTGCATACCGGCATGGGAATCCAATTGACATGAGAAATATGCTACAGGGTGTATCAGAGACGCAAAAAAAATTGTTCTCAGTATCTGCAGCAATCCCATTATTTCATGGCAAGATGGGTGAAAAGGTCTGTCAAAATAAGGTTAACTGAGAGCAGGGGATATGAATGTTAATTTTAAGGCTCCAGAGGATATTTACGGCTCTGCAGGCCAAGAAAATGGGCTCAGAAGTATTATCTGGGATAAGGGTATATAGGAGCTTAGCAAGGGCAACAAAATTAGGAATATACTGGTGGCAATAACTAGCTGCCCCTAGAAATTTATGTAGCTATTTCTTGGGACGGGAATGCACAAAATTGACTCTAGGCATTTTGGGGTGAGCTTTTGAGTTCCCTGAGATATGACAACCTAGCAATTCAGTCCTAAATAAGTAACAGTTACTTGCACCCACTGAAGTTTAGATCAGAAGGCTTTATGGCCTCTGTTGATCTAGTGCCTTTAGGAGAATGAGGGAGTCTAGAAGAGCAGCCAGCTTAGTTCATTAACAAACTAAAAGATTATCAGAAAAATGAACAAGAGTGGAGCCTTGGGTAAAGGACACAGAATCTAAGTTGGCTTTAAGGACTCCAGAAAACATTGAAAAGGACTCACAGTATCCCTAAGGTAGATGAGTTCATGTTAATTGTCTCCGTCTAAATGTAAAGAGAAATTTTGAGTCAGAGTGCAATGGGATTGAAAAGAAAATTGAGCAGGTGTTAATCATTGTAAACCAGGCTATATCAGCAGAAATTGAAGTAGAAATGTCAGTTGGATTCAGGACTAATGGGTGGTGAAAAATCACAAAGGAGTTTATGGGCTCTTAGATCTTGTACAAATCAACAGATTTTATTCCGGTTATCAAATGTTCCTTCTTTCTTTACTGGCAAGATTAAGGTATTACAGAGTAAGAAAGGAAGACAAGAACACCCTCTGTAAAAGAGAGTCTATTAGGAGTTTGTTGACCTAAAAGGAAGAAGCTGAGGCAAAATTAAAGAATTTATCTGCACCAAGGCTGAGGATTGCAGCCTGATTCCAGGTTGCCTTGGCAAGCCTTCAGGAGAACAAAGGAGAGGCTCAAGTTTTTAAAGAAAAAGGACGAATCAGGAGAGGGGGTGATTACAAAATATGTTCGTCAAGAATTCTCATTGATTTACAGAAATACATTGGTTAGTGATTAGCTATACATTGTTGAACTATAGAGTATATGACATTTTATGGCTATATGGCATCAATTAGTCTACAGCTCACATAGAACATATAGCTTCAAGAGGTAATTCTTTAGCTCAAGGGCGAATGAAACCTGACGGCTAATATTATAAATACCTCTCTGGGCCTGGTAATTTAAAGGGGTTTGCATTCCTCAGATAAAAGGGGTTCTGTTTTTTTTTTTTTTCTTTCTCTTTCAGGTTTAATTTCTTGCTCTGCATTTTGTGAGAGGACATACTGAGAAACTAACAGGAAAGGTTTATTCTTTTCCAGGCAATACCTACAGGCTCTGCACGCAGTAGCAATTCAACCTCATTGGCATGTCAGGCTGGCAGATGAGTTGAGACATCTTTTAAAGTTGCATTCTCTTCAGAGGATTAAAATCAAGATGAATTTCCATTAGGGAAAGGAGGAAGTCTAAGGCCAGGGAAATAAAAATGCCTCTCTCCTTACATTGGATAACACATCTCCACCTAAAAAGTTTGTTGGTAAGGACTCAGAAACTAGAAAAGCTTGACTGAAACCACTCCCACAGGGTTGACAGGTATTGAATGTCAGTTTCTAGACAGAAATATAGTTATAATTCAGCATTAATCAGGCTGTATTTCGGCCCACTTCCTTGTTGCTGAAAGTCACATTGCACTAGAATCTGAGCCATCTGCAGATGCTACTGCTTTGTTCCTATGGATAGGATTGCTGACATTCAGGTCATAACACTGTTTAAAAATTGATTTGCATCCCCATTGTTCCTACAAACAGTATCTCTGACATTGGAATCATATGTCTTCTTTCATACCCTGAATTCCAGCAACCAGTTTCAAGACCAGCACAGAGGAATGGGATCAGCATGAAAATACAGCTTCTTCATCTCCCATGTCATTACTTTACCCTGTACTCTTCAACTAATTAACAATCTCCATGCTTTGGCCTACTTCAAAATCCTTAAAAACTCTAACCTCAAATTCCTCAGAAAGGTGGATTTGAGGTTTCCTCTCATCTCCTCATTTAGTACAATTAAACCTCTTTCTCTTCTGCCCCCAATATGTGTCTCAGCATGTTGATTTGCTATATACATTGTGCAATGAACCTATTAGAGTTACATTATGGGTGTTAAGAAGACCTAAGCATTTCTGGGTGCAGTGGCTCATGTCTGTAATCCTAGCACTTTGGGAGGCCGAGGCGGGCGAATCACGAGGTCAAGAGATCAAGACCATCCTGGCCAAAATGGTGAAACCCTATCTTTACTAAAAATACAAAAATTAGCTCGTACATGCCTGTAGTCCCAGCTATTTGGGAGGTTGAGGCAGGAGAATCGCTTGAACCCAGGATGTGGAGGTTGCAGTGAGCTGAGATTGCACTACTGCACTCCAATCTGGTGACAGAGTGAGACTCCTTCTCAAAAAAAAAAAAAGGGGGGGCCTAAGGGTGTTGCAGTGACCTGATACATGGGCAATGAAATAGGTTGCCCAGAAACTCTGATAGCTTGAGCAGAATCAGAGGTAACAAGGAGAGACAGATCCTCTGAGCAGATGGTAGGGAAAGTTGCACCAGTGGCAATTAAGTATCACAGTTCCCAACTCACCCTGTGGCCCATGTCTGTAGTCCTAGCTACTCAGGAGGCCGAGGAGGGAGGATTGCTTGAGCATAGGAGTCCAGTATGTGCAACACAGCAAGACTTTTTCTCTTTAAAAAAAAAAAAAGGCGAGAGAATTTCCATTCCCAATCCTCTACTGTAAGTTTAATAGTGGGATCTAGGGTGTGACTGAAAATTAGCTGATCCCATCAATCGATGGGGTATTGTCCCACCGGAGAGAGAAAGCTGACCTCATGAAGGTGCCAGGGTCTAGGGAGAGTGTTATTTAAGTTTTCCTTTCTTGTATGTGTAGGACAGTTGTTTTTCCAATGCTCTTGGTTTTTACAATATCTGCAAACATCTGAAGGCAAAGCTCTGTAGTTGGTGAGAAAGGTGAGTGGGTTTTGAGTTTTCCCTGGAATTATGATTTTGTTTTTGCAAAGAATCAATTTGCAAAGCAAGTACTATTGACTGTAATCCCTTTTCCTCTTATTTTCCTGCAAGTTATTTTTAAAGAATTACATAGCTCCTTCTATAACATTAAGAGACTGACCTGTCCAGCCAATGACACTATTTTTGATTTGTCTCTTTATATCAGGGTGATTTCTAACCAAGACAGAATTTTAATTTTTTTTATGTCCTAGTGAAGCAGGAGCAGCCGAAAACAAACCTCTCAAACACTAAACAGGGAAGGAAGTGGTGATTTATTCAGCTGGGAGCTGCAGCAAGTGAAAATACCTTAACAACTGAGCTCCTTGACAAAGAAAATCCTTGCCCTTTTAAAGGCTTAGAATTCTAGAAATTATACATGAAAGGGTCTTGAGCCATGAAGTAGGCATGGAGTACGTGACTAGGTGGGGGTCTGATCATGTTTAAGCAAAAACAATGCCTTCCGGAAAGATTCCTCTATACCATGCCTGCAATCTACGGGAGTGCAATTAAGGGTGGCCCCCAGTCTGCCAGCCTTTACTTCTCCTATTGAAATGAAATGCAAAAGTCTAGGGGGAAGGGCTCTTAGAAGCTTAAGAGGATTAAGGGTCTCCTTCCTCACTAGAACTTCAGGATTTAATGCAGTATACTTTTCAAAAGTCTGTATAAATCATTCCACATAGGCCTTAAGACGTTCCCCTTTCTTCTGAGTACATAATTCAATCCTAGACCAGCTCACCTTAGAGGAAAAGCCCCCTGACCCTATCAGGCCCCATAACTCAGCCATTTCCTGGAAGGACCTGGGAGAAGTTTTGGCCACCTGTTCCCTCTAGAGGTAAGACATTCATTTGGAGGCTTTCTGGAATGTCTGATAACCACAGTATAATCATGGGTGGAAAGAACACCCCTTAGCAGCCAGTGGAGTTCCTATGAATAGGAGCCTCCACTGGCTAGTAGTTGTAAATGGCCACTAATCTTTCTAACTCCTTTCCAAATTTGATGAGCTCTTTCAAAAGCGGAGGCAAAGGGGCTTTGTAATTTAAAAGATCTGTTTCTTTCCAAAGGACATGAATTCTTTGCTGTGGGGAGCCAGGATATATTCTCAGGCATTGTATAGGAAGGTCTGTGACTGAAGGAGTTTGATTATAGAACACCAGGAAGTAGGAGGAGTTGTAAGGTACAGCAAAGCAAGACTAGCTGGACGTACCAGGTTTATTTTCTGGCTGTCAGTATTGACATGAGTGACCTACGTACTCTGAGCCTAGAGATCAGGCTGGCGTGCTCTCTGAAAATTTTGCAAGGAAAAGGAAGATGAAGCAGACAGTTGATGTTTAAAGGATTTTCTAGGGAAGTAGGAGTTTTAGAACCTACATAGGAATGTGTTGAGGAGGTGGAACTGGATTTTGGAGAGCAGAGTTTAAGCCACTGGCCCAGAGATCAAAAGATATTCTAGAGGACCAGTGACTGGGAGCTAGAGATAAAGGGGCCTACGGGAACTGAAATTGTATCCTTGCAAGTTTCACCCATTGCTCTTGGAATACATGTTTGCCTTCTTCACATGAGAGATTCCATATTTTTCAGAGAAAGAGATCTCATACCTCTCCCACCGTGAATCACTTTCCCCAAGTTCAACATCGTCTGTTCATCCAATTCTTCCTAATTTGTTCCTAGACCTTTCACCATCTCCATACATGCCCTGTTCTCAGCATCCTTCTGATATTGAACAAAATATTCAAGAAGAGCTGGGAAACAGACTAGTACAACATAATTGAAACTGATAGCCCTAGGCCTATTTTAACAGTTTAAACATTTCAGAGCGGGGACTCTCTAAAGATGATCTAGTCTAGGCCCCTTATTTCACAAATGAAGAAACTGGAGTTAATTACTCATTAGAGCAAGATGCAAGACCTGCTCCTGGTCCAAGATCTGCCTAGTTGTAATTGAGAACTTCCTAGAAAATGAACAATAAACACTTAAAATTTTTACTTTTATGTTTATTACAAACTTCAGCTGTCCATAATTTGCACAAATTATTTTGGAGAGAATCTTTCCATATGCTTTTCTTTCTGAAAGACTGGTAATTTAAAATAGGAAAATGCATACTCATACAGTGTTAGAATTGCATTCGACAGTAATATAAAGACTGCTGTAGTGTTTTTTTGTTTTTTTTTTGAGATAGGGTCTTACTCTCGTCGCCCAGCCTGGAGTGTAGTGGCACGATCTCGGCTCACTGCAACCTCTGCCTCCCAGGTTCAAGCAATTCTTCTGCCTCAGCCTCCTGAGTAGCTGGGATTTACAGGCACGCGCCACCATGCCCAGCTAATTTTTGTATTTTCAGTAGAGCCAGGGTTTCATCATGTTGACCAGGCTGGTCTTGAACTCCTGACCTCAGATAATCCACCTGCCTTGGCCTCCCAACGTATTGGGATTACAGGCATGAGCCACTGCACCCGGCCCACTCTAAATTTTTATCTTGGGAATTGCAGTTAACTCTATTGGGTCAATTTTCTTATACTGTAATCATCCCCATTTTTGATACTTCCATCTACTAAAGTGGTTTGCAAAGTGTGGTCTGGTAGTGTAGACAACACCTGGCGACTGGTTAGAAATGCAAATTTTCAAGTTTCAAGCTAGACCTACTGAGTCACACTTGGGGTTGGGGGCCCAGCCTTTCATGTCTTCAAGTCTACCAGGAGATTCTGATGCATGTCAACGTTTGAAGATCAATGCTAGTCCTCTATAGCAATCCACCACATTTTGTTCCTTTATCCTTCCAATGTTTTTACCTTTACACAGGAACTATATCACCCCACAGAGGTAAGAAAGGAAAAAGCAGTCCCTGACATGTGGGGATCGCTCCAGCGTAGAGGCATTTTCACTGTGCCTTCGCCATAATGTGAGCTTGCGCCCAGACACATTTCCCCCTTTCCTGGAGGCCGTCGAGCTATGAGGAAGCAGGAACTAAAAATGGATGATTCTGTTGAAGTTATTTTAGACTCCCTGACTCCGACACAATGGCTTGGTGGTGGCTGTGTGGTCTTAATAGACATTGTGTTTTATCTTAAATCCTGTTCTGGGCTAGTTTTATGACTCTGTTTACTGAGCACTGCCTAGGCCCTGTGGCCATTCATGTGACTCTTGGAGATTGTTGCCTTTGAGTATCTGTGATTCCTTCAGACCCTTAAGGAATATCACCTTTCCAAATGTAAACCCTTGCTCAATAGATAAGAAAATCACCTTCTTGTTTTGTGATTCTCATGTTCTCTTTTATAGCCCCTGATTAAGTACTCCTTTTGTTTACTGATATTTTTTCTTCTGCCCCAGACCTTCTGTGTTGTAACTTTTTGTTCCCCTTTATTGTATAGAATCAACAATGTGGGCTGACATCAGCTGCTGAAAGCTGAAAGTATATATTGAGACCCTATGCACAAATAAAATTGCTGCTTAGGCACAGCCTATTCAGTCCTCCAGACCCCATCTATCTGTCTGTCTATCTTTATTTCTCGTGCACTCTCTCTTCCAGGTATTGGGACCCTCTTGCTGGCCAAGAGTCCCCGGCAGACATGCCGATCCCGACACTGACAACTGAAAGTTGGCCTGGCACTCACAATTAGGCCTTGATGTGGAACATAAACAGTTTCACTGAACATCAACATCAGACCAGAGCACTCTGATCAAGACAAAAACAAGACCACTCCATCATCATGTCTGAACAGAAAAACAAGCATGTCCAAACCACAAAAATAACCAAAACATCCCCCATCCTAGCTAATATGAAAGGATTTTGCCTCTGCCAGTTAAAGCTTTACACTCAGTTTATTCCGGCCCCCTTCAATAAGGTTTGTTAAAATACCCAGTCATAAAATTGCCTCTGCTCCCTGACAGCAACCAATCCAGGCAAAGCTCCACTTCTCAGTATCACCTAATACAAGCCCAAATCCTAAAATAAGCCTTTCTCACTTGCTTCTACTAAGATGTCCCAGGATGTGCAATCTCTCTTGCTATAAACGTAACCACTTGATGGGATTGTTACAGTAGGTAACTAGTCAGACATGAGCAGGACAGCAGAGGAACCCCACGCCCCCACGCCACGCCACCAGGAATGACAGGCAACCATCAGGTGATGGCCAGGTGGTTGTGAATTGTCTCTCTAAAATAACAATTGGTCACAGGGGGGACGGGCGCAGTGGCTCACGCCTATAATCCTAGGACTTTGGGAGGCCGAAGTGGGTGGATCACCTGAGGTCAGGAGTTCAAGACCAGCCTGGCCATCATGGTGAAACCCCATCTTTAAAAGAAATAATAATAACTGGTCACAGGGGAAAGTGCCAGGGGAAAAGCAGTTCCCCAATAGGTAGAAAAAATCTGAAAGTGGTGATCAGCAACTTTCCAGTAAGATTTTAGGAGTTGAGCAAGTGGGTTCAAGCATGTTTACTAAGAGGTAAAATGGTGGAGCTAAACTGGTATAGGAACTTCCTCTAGCAACACTAGACTGGTAAGGGAAGAACACCTTAAGTGAGCATGCTCACAACTCCAGTAACCACACCTTGCATGCAGCCCCTCCCAAGCACTGGCGGGGCACTGTGCATGTGGACAGCTCACCCCAAGGGAAGAATCAGGGCAGAAGTCATGCAAGGCCCTGGAAGTATGCCAACATATAAAACTCCAAGTCAAAAGAACAAACCCTGCACTTGATCTTGAAATCGCACCTTTGCAAACTTAAGACAGAGACATTGAAAGAGATAAAGTACACTTTATTTCCTTTCTTTCCTGCTTGTAAGCTTTTTAATAAACTTTCACTCCTGTTCTGAAACTTGCCTTGGTCTCTCACTGTACCTTATGCCCCTCTGTGGAATTCTTTCTTCTGAGGAGGCAAGAATTGAGGTTGCTGTGGACCCATATGGATTTGCCACCACTAATATACTTTGGTGCTGCATCACTCGGATACTTCTGCTGCTAACAGGGTCTTCCCACCCACTGCACAGACAAAACCAATTCACTGTGACCATGATGTTGCAATAAAGAGAGTTTGACATGATGTTGGCCATGACACGTGGGAGACAGAGTTACTATTCAAAGCAATCGCCATGAAAATTTGGAGACCAGGGCTTTGCAAGTATAGTTTGGCAGGCCCTGTTGGTGAGGGTTGGTGGGTCCAGGTGGAACCATTGGTCATCAGAAATGCAAAAACCTGAAAAGACATCTCAAAAGGCCAATCTTAAATTCTACAATGGTGATGTTATCTGCAGGAGTAATTGGGAAAGTTGCAAATCTGTGTAATGTTTATGTCTACCCCTTAGTCAAATTCAGGCTCCTCATATCCTCCTCATCTAGTGGCCTTTCATTAGCCTTATCAAGGTGGTTGACTTTTGGTCAAGGGGTATTATCACTTAAACTATAAACTATATGTCTCCTACAGTTATCTTGGCCCAAGCCCAGGAATGATTAAGTGTGGTTTGAAGGTTAAAGGCAAGATGGAGGTTGGTTAGATCAGATTTCTTTCACTGTCATAATTTTCTCACTTAAAATTATTGCAAAGTGATTTCACAAACCCAAGTTGATCAATAATAGGTGTGCTCCTGTTGGTTTTTGACCGGAGGGCGTTGACAGAAGGATTCTTGTACCAGCTCCTGGCCAGCGCTGCTGCAGAGCAATGCCCTTCCATGAACAGCTGGTTCCCAGTTCAAGGCAAGTGTAGAAATTGGGAGTTATCACAGTATTCACTGTGACCATGACATTGCAATAAAGAAAGAGTTTGACATGATGCTGACCATGACATGAGGGAGACAGTTATTACTCAAAGCAATTGCCATGAAAATTTGGAGAATTTTAGAAGTTAGAAGAATTGACAGCAATTTGACAAAGGACAAAGTAATTTTGTCTGTTGGTTGGATCTAAAAATAGAATGTTGGGCTTGTGTTTCCATATGCCAATTGTTTAAATTTAATTTTGCTAGTTAAGTTTTAATTGTACCTTACAGGTGACCTGCAATAGATTTAAAAAGAAAGAAACTGGCTCCTCATCAGAAACAGTTTGAGAAGCACTGTCCTGAACAGTGTCCTAACACTGTCCTATTCTCTAAAGCTCTTCCTTCCAACACTGCTATTACATTAAGATTCTTAAAATTCTGCTTTTAATATGTAACATTCTTTCTTAAGTATCTTTAACATTACAATCTCCTCTGTTTTCTAGTTGAAGATGGAGAAAACTAATATATTTTGAGTACCTACCACATGCTATAAATTGTGCAAATCTAAACATACTCTGATACACATGACTTTTTTTTATTTCGTTAAATAAATTTTATCGTGTATGTGTATTTAAGGCATACAGCATAATGTTGTAGGATACATATAGACAGTAGTATGGTTACTATAGTGAGGCAAATTAAAATATCAATCACCTCATGCAGTTACCCATTTGTATGTGTGTTTATATGTGTGTCATGAGGACCTAAAATCTCATTTAGCAGAATTCCCAAATAAAGTACAATTTTATTAACTATAGACTTCATGTTGTACATTAACTAGATTTGTTCAATCTATGTATCTGCTACTTTGTAACCTCTAACCTTCATGTCTCCATTTCCTCCCTCCTCCCAACCCCTTGCCCTTCCCCTGGTAACCACAACCACAGTTTTATTCTCTATCTCTGCATATTTGACTTTTTTTTTTCTAAGATTCCACATGTAAGGGAGATTTTTGATATGGTGGAGGGTGTCAATGCCTAAGAAGACCAGGAGCAATGACTGGATTACAGAATGAAAAGGATTTCGTGAACAATTGGCTTCCAAAAGAAAAAGGAGGGCCAGGGGGTGGTAGCTCACACCTGTAATCCCAGCACTCTGTGAGGCTGAGGCGGGCGGATCACGAGGTCAGGAGTTCAAGACCAGCCTGACCAACATGGAGAAACCCCGTCTCTACTAAAAATACAAAATTAGCTGGGCGTGGTGGTACATGCCTGTAATCTCAGCAACTCAGGAGACTGAGGCAGGAGAATCACTTGAACTCGGGAGGTGGAGGTTGTGGTGAGTAAAGATCACACAATTGTACTCCAGCCTGGGTGACAAGAGTAAAAGTCCATAACAAAGAAAAAAAAAAAGCAAGAAGAAATCCAAGAAGATATCAACACTTCCACCTTTTATGTATTCTAGTCTTGGCAGGGGTCTGCTAGTCCACCCTTAACTCAGGCGAGTCTGTTAGCAGCAGTGAATCTGAATCCATTTGAGTCTGCAGCAACCTCAATTCTTGCCTCCCCAGAACAAAGAATTTGACCAAGAGGCATAAGGCAGATGGATAGATTAATGTAGGTTTGAAAGCAGGAGTGAAAGTTTATTAAAAAGCTTTAGAGCAGGAACATAAGGAAGTAAAACATACTCAGAAGACGGCCAAGCAGGTGACTCGAGAGATCAAGTGCGTAGTTTGACTTTCGACTTGGGATCTTATACGCTGGCATCCGCATGCACAGTGACCTGCCAGCACTTGAGAGGAGCCACTTATGCACTGTGTTTACTGGAGTTGCATGCATGCTCACTTGAGGCGTACTTCCCTAACCAGTCGAGTGTTCCTAGAAGGTCTCGTACCACTTGAACTCTGCCATTTTGCTGCTAAGTAAGCATGCATGAACCCACTCACCCAACTCCATTGGGAAGCTACTGATCACCAGTTTCAGGTGTTTCTATCTATTGGGAGACTGCCTTTCCCTGGCATTGGCTGCAACAAATTGTTATTTTAGAGAGGCAGTTTAACAACTGCCTGATCATCACCTGATGGTTACCAGACATCTCTGGTGAAGGGAGGCCTCTCCTGCCCTGCTCATGTCTGCCTGGCTACCTACCGTAACAAGCCTTGGCTCCAGGTCATTTGGGCTTCTCAAGGATGAAAACCAGAGTTTGCTTTGGCAAATGTCTCCATGGTAAAAGCCAACTTCTTTGACCTTTTTGTGTTTCTGCTTTCACTTACTTTTTAGCCTCTGAAAAATCCTAACTTCCTCATCAATCTATTGAAGTCTTCTTCTTTAAATGTCATTTTATATTATACTTTCTCCAATACTTTAATGCATTTTCACTGTGAGTAGGCCAAGAAAAATGGCTCACTGACTGGTAGTTTTATTTACTGTTCATTTGGAATTCTGCTGTTTGCATTTCAAAAATGTTTTCTTTGTTTAATGTGTTAAAGCAAACTAAATATGGCCTGAGAAGGACTCCATACTTTTTTTTTTTTTGAGACAGAGTTTCGCTCTTATTGCTCAGGCTGGAGTGCAAAGGCAGGATCCCCACTCACCACAACCTCTGCCTCCCAGGTTCAAGATTCTCCTGTCTCAGCCTCCCGAGTAGCTGGGATTTACAGGCATGCATCACCACGCCTGGCTAATTTTGTATTTTTAGTAGAGATGGGGTTTCTCCAAGTTGGTCAGGCTGGTCTCAAACTCCCAACCTCAGGTGGTCTGCCTGCCTTGGCCTCCCAAACTGCTGGAATTACAGGTGTGAGCCAGTACACCCTGCCAGGAAGGACTCTATACTTGTATATTTGAGTCCTTGTGGATGAACTCAATAGGTAGGGTGAACTCAGTACCTAACTTAATAGGTAGGCAAGATTGAAAACCTAACTTACGAGTATGTGCCTGTAACAATCACTGAGTCTTGGCCAATCCCATGAGGCATACTTCAACCAGTCATATACTGCTGAGTGTTCAAACTGTGTTCAAATAAGGCAAATGCTGAGCTGTAACCAATCCAGCTGTTTCT
Source organism: Cacajao melanocephalus (assembly GCA_963573385.1). Taxonomy (NCBI): domain Eukaryota; kingdom Metazoa; phylum Chordata; class Mammalia; order Primates; family Pitheciidae; genus Cacajao; species Cacajao melanocephalus. The sequence continues at coordinate 62,041 of CAUYLG010077225.1, read as the reverse complement.
GTGGCTCACTTCCAATTTCTGTACATCACATTACATTTTTGTCTATAAATTTGTTCTGACCACGAGGCACCCCTATGACAGAGGTACTGTCAGAGGCATTTGAACCAGAGTAATTCCATTTTAAATAGGGGCTGAATAAAATAATGCTAAGACCTGCTGGGCTACATTCCCAGTAAGTTAAGGCATTCTTAGTCACAGGATGAGACAGGAGGTCAGCACAAGATATAGGTCATAAAGACCTTGCTGATAAAACAGGTTACAAAAAAGAACCCTGCTAAATCCCACCAAAACCAACATGGTGATGAGAGTGACCTCTAGTCATTCTCACTGCTACACTCTCACCAGCACCATGACACTTTACAAATGCCATGGCCATGTCAGGAAGTTACCTTATATGGTCTAAAAAGGGAAGGCATGAATAATCCACCATTTGCTTAGCATATAATCAAGAAATAACCATCAACAATGGGCAACCAGCAGCCTTTGGGGCTGTTCTATCTATGGAGTAGCCATTCTCTATTCCTTCATTTTCTTTGAATCTCTTTCGATTTGGGCTAGAAGTCCAAGGCACTATCCACTGCACCACAGAGCCTTCTTGCTATTTCTTTACTTTCTTAATAAACTTGCTTTCACTTTACCATATGGATTTGCCTCGAATTCCTTCTTGTGTGAGATCCAGGAACCCTCTCTGGAGTCTTGATCGGGACCCCTTTCCGGTAACAGTACTATTATTATCCTTATATTACAGTTGAAGAAATGGAAGTTCCAAGAAGCTAAGGGACTTTGGTTTGCAGATAGAGGAAAGGACAGATTGAAGGTCAGGCTGTCAGGTGGCACAGCAAATGTTTAACTAGGAAGATATGCAGCCATGCATCTCTGGGGTCAGCATACACTTGTGTCTCTTGGTTTGGTTCCAGGTTTGCTGTTGTTTTTGGCAGCTGGATGGGACGCTAATGACACCCTTGTCAATTGAACCCTATGTTACCTTCCATAAGAGGAAATAAATGTGTGGTTTGTGCTCCACAGTTAGAAGTGGCAGAAATGAGATCAGAAGCCTTACCTTCCAACTCTTATCAAGTGTCTATCTACTATATTACACAGCTTCTTTAATCCTCAAGTCAGACATTTTGTTGGCGTTTTATACACCATCTGAGCAAACTGATATGGGAGATATAGAGATTGTATTACTTATATAGACATCCAGCAAGTTGAAAATTGTTCTCACCCTAGGTCAGTTTGTTATTGTAACATATATAATGTACAACAAGCAATAAAACAAGACAATACAAAACAAAGTAATCTGAACAACATGAACCCTGAAAGAAGTAACAGATGTCCAGTTAGAGTCTATTACAATGCCACCATTATTAGAGCCACTCCACCTTTCTAATATGCCAGAGGGCCATGTGAACTAACTGGTTCAGCAAGGAAAAAAAAATGTTTCAAGTCTAAGTAAAAAACTTCCCCCATCTACGAAGGCCTACTTATCTTCTGTGAACAGGTACAATAAAATATAATATAAATAAAAACCAAGGCTTCCCTGAATGAGAATGCAAATTATCACCTCCCATACTCAGCTTGTCTCACCAGTCTCTTGTGTCTCAGGTACCAGCAAGCCACATGTTGGTCTCTTCCAACAAGGCTACGCAGGAGGACATGTCTCTGGATGATCTCGACCCACCCAGATTTCTTACAGAATGCACTGAGAATATGACATCTGGAGATAAGCGTTGCAGGCTATGTTCTGCAACACTTGAGCTCAGCAAGCCCTGTGGCACCCAGGATATGAAAGCCCAGGGTGGAGTGCTTTCAGTGTCCTTAGCTGCAGTGTGACATGGGGTCTGTGCAGATGAGACTCCAACCACCCTGGGCAGCTTTCCTAAGCTCTGGAGGACCAGCTTGTCATGGATCCTAGGCTTTGGTTTATTCTTGATGCTTATCTGTGAGTAATATATCTGTTTGCCTAATTTGGTTGTGTGAGTGTTCTGTCTCACCAGACTCATGCAAGTGGTAGAGAACCTTTGCCGGCTAACACTTATTAACAAGAGTGAAGATCAGGCCTTGAAACAGATGCAAATCAGGGCATACTACCTCTGAGACTAGGGTACTTAGATGTTCTAGCTAAGTAAGTACTCCACTTACTTGAGGTTCCACAAGGAAGGAAACCTGCCATGTTCACCTTTGTCTCCCTACCACCTAGCACAGCCCTAATGCATACTAGGAGGACAATAACTATCATTGGAATGCTATCACAGTTAGATAATAAAGGACTCAATGAGTTAATGGATGTCATGGTGACTAAAAATCAGGGATAGAATGGTTCGCATGCAACGTATTCCTCCTGTAATCACAAACAATATCTGTGTGGAAACACCAGAAGATTTCAGTTCATCTCAAACTCCAGATAAGCCACTAGTGAGATATGGCTGATAAAAATGATGGCATAACCTTAAGATTGACTTAACAAGAGTATGGTGCTCAGAAGAAAGAAGGTTAATAGGGGAGTCTTCACTTCTGTGTTACTTCCAGGCATTCTAAATATTGTGCTCAATCTAATGGGAGCTGGTCCTTCTTTTGTCCTTTCTCTTCACATTGTTTTTCTTACACTTCGAAGAAGACTTTCCATGCCATCTTTTATCTCTCTACCATCCTTGGAGTTCTTTCTGGTTCCACAATACCAGTCCCCACACTCAGCTTATTTCTGTTTCCCCTGGAATCCCTATTACAATGTTATTACACTTACATTTTGCCTAATATTTTAGCTATTTATAAACACATCTTCTTTAACATTGCAAAGCACTGCTCAAATGAAAGTGTTTTTCATTATCTTTTGTTAGATTTGCTCCATGTGTGTTTTATATTACTTCTCTTTGTATCATTAGATTGTAACCTCTGCATTTATTTGTAAATTACACGTTGTCCTGGCTAGTTGTTCTGAACAAAGAACAAATGTTGCTGATCTGGTGATCTATAAGCCACAACAGGAGGAAGCTTACATGCTAGGAAGAAACAAGAAGATACACTCCAAGCCAAGAGTGAGGTTTTGAAACATACCTTAGTACATAACTACACACATATATTTTCTGATTACCTTATTTTCATGTCCACAGCTCAGTAACTAACTCAGGATATAAACAGATAATTCCCAGGAGAGGAAATAAAAATGGCAAATAAACATAGGCAAAGATGTTCCATCTCAGTGATTAAGAAGGGAAATTTAAATTAAACAAAATGAGATGCTGTCATTTGCCTATCACATCAGCAAAAACAGTGTCATTACATTTATATTAGTAAAAATCAGAGATAACTGAAATATCTGTCAAAAGTGAGATGCTGAAATAAATTACATCCATACTCTGTATACTATGTAGCTATCACAATAAAGCATATCCATTTAGGTATATATATATAGAAAAATGATTATGACATATGGTCAAATTTTTATAGAGCAAGTTGCAAAGCAGTGTGTTAAAAGTCCTGTATTTTGAGGGGAAAAACCCATATGTTCTATGTTTCTATGTTCATATAAATACATATTCAAATTACTATATAATTGTAGGTGCAAAACCTAAAACCAAAGCAAAGACACAAACGAAAACAAAGGTCTGAAAAGAAAAACACTCAAGTGCTAAGTGTGGTTACCCCTAGGGAAGTAAAACAGAAAGGATTTTTTCTTTTTACTTTAGGTACTTCTGTGCATTAAGTTTTTTCAATACTAAAGTAATATTTTTGACTTTCTTTGAAATGAAAAATAAAACCAATGAAATTTGTGATCATGAAAGTAGTTATAAAATGTTTATTCTAGAAAACAGTGATCCAACTTCAGGAACTGCATGCATGAATAGTCTAAGTATTCTTCAGAACTCTATGCTCACAAAATTATTCACACATATTTGTGTCAGTTACAGAAATCTGAAACCCTATGTGGTAGCCTAGAAGAGTCTAGCTTAGACTACATAGCCATCACAATCAAGTATATCTATTTGTGTGTGTACATATATATGGAAAAATGACTATGACATATTGTCAATTTTTTTAAAAAAGCAACAACCCTTCTAGCCTGATTATTGTTTTATGTTAGGGACCAGAAATTCAAAATGCAAGTACCAGAAAAAAAGAAGCCAGCCAGAAATAAAACAATAAGGACCAGAGGGACTATACAGAGTTCAGATACTGCCTAAAGGGAGCAGCCATTTCATTACTCCTGCTGAGAGGATGGGTCTGGTATTACCAGACCATTCAATGTTTCAAGAGAAACCAGGAATTAGGATTTTTTTTTTTTTGAGACAGCATCCCTGTCACCCAGGCTGGAGTACAGTGGCGCGATCTCAGCTCACTGCAATCTTAGTTGCCTGGGTTCAGATGATTTTCCTGCCTCAGCCTCCCAAGTAGCTGGGATTACAGGTGCAAGCCACTGCGCCCAGCTAATTTTTGTAGTTTTAGTAGAGATGGGGTTTCACCATCTTGGCCAGCCTGGTCTTGAACTCCTGACCTTGTGATCCACCCACCTCAGCCTCCCAAATTGCTTGGATTACAGGCATGAGCCACAGCACCCAGCCAGGAATTATAATTTTTCTATCAGTACTCTCAGGTTTTAAATTTTAGCAACCAATTTTTAAAAATCCTAAATGCTGTGTTGATAAACACTGTGAAAACCAATCAAAACTTATCTCCCGGCTGGATTTCACCTGCAGCCTCCTGTTTGCCATTTTGGGGTTTTCCCATCCTTGCAGCTAGAATTAGTGGACAAATTCTAACACAACAGTCCCCAACCTTTTTGGCCCCAGGGGCCACTTTTGTGGAAGACAATCTTTCCATGGCAGTAGGAGATGGTTTCCGAATGAAACTGTTCACCTCAAATCAGGCATTAGATTCTCATAAGGAGCAGACAGCCTAGATCCCTTGTATGTGCAGTTCACAATAGGGTTTGCACTTCTATGAGAATCTAATGCTGCAGCTGATCTGGCAGGAGTGGGAGCTCAGGAGGTAACGGCTCACCGCTGCCACCTCCGGCTGTGCTGCCCAGTTCCTGACAGGCCCAGAACAAGTGACAGTCTGTGGCTTAGGGATTGCAGACCCCTATTTTAACACATCCTTCAAGACTCAGATCAATTCCCTCTTCTTACATTAGCCCTTTGCCTGTAGTATTACGGAATATTAGAATTCTAAAGTGAGCAGATCACCCGAGCTCAAGCGTTCAAGATCAGCCCGGGCAACATGGGGAAACCCCATGTCTACCAATAATAATTATATATATACACATATATACAGTTCAAAGATATTTCAGAAATATCTTGTCAAATTTCTTATTTTTTATTGTAATAAAATATAACATAAAATTTGCCATATTAACCAATTTTAAGTACACAACTTAGTGGCATTAATTACAGACAATGTTGTACAACCACCACCTCTAGCTATTTCCGAAAATTTTTCATCGCCCCAAACAGAAGCTCTGTACCCATTAAGCAATAACTTTAATGATTGCCTCCCCTAGTCCCAGACAATCTCTAATCTACTTTCTGTTTCTATGACTTTGCTTATTCTAGGCACCTCACATAAATGGAATGATTCAATATATCTCCTTTTGTGTCTGGCTTATTTCACTTAGCATAATGTTTTCGAGGTTCATCCATGCTGTAGCATGTATCAGAACATCATTTTTCATGGCTCATTAATATTCCATTAAATGTGAATACCACATTTTCTTTATCCATTCTTCTTCTGATGGACAACTGAGTTGTTTTTACCTTTTCGATATTGTAGGTAACGCTTAAAACATTTGTGTACCAGTATCTGTTTGAATTCCTGCTTTTGATTCTACACCTAGGAATAGAATTACTGGGTAGTGTATACTGGGTATACTGGATATTACTGGGTAATGTATAGTGGATAATTCTCTATTTAACATTTTGAGGAACCACCCAACTGTTTTCTGTAGTGACCGCACCATTTTACATTCCCCCATCAATGCATGTAAAATGTTCATTTTTAAGGTGAAGAACCCAAGGGCAACACCAGTGAGACTGCTTGACCACAGACACAGGGAGTCAGCTGCACTGCACAGCTTGACATCAAAAAGCAGGTATCTTGACTCTCAGTGTAGACATACCCTCTTTCCAAGGTTAAATCCACTAAGATTTAAACCACATGATCAGGGAACTGGCTAGAAGGTCTACACAAAGACTGAGTCATTACAAATAGATCTCTTGATATATTTAGAAGAAAGAATCTGAGTAAGTTCTAGACTCTTTTCTCCATCATAAAATGTGGTTCTTTACCCTTTTCTTCCTCAGGCCTAGGTTCTAAAAGAAGATTAGATCATGTTTTTTAGTCTGGTACCTAATTATAGGATAGTCAGAAAATGTTTATCATTATTAGAACTACAATTCTAAAATAACAGCTTAAAAAATTCCTTGAAATGCAATATGTATTTTTTTCAGAAAAACTGAAAAACTCAGAAAAGTAGAAAGGAAAAAAACAAAGATCACCCAGAGAACAGTCAACCAGAAAAATGACTATTAATCTTTATCTTTTTTTCAAGACTTTTTTTCTAGGAATGATGTTTTTGTTTGGTATGTATTATTGGAATTATAAAATCTTAAAGCTTAAAATAATTATTATAATTTTGGGGTAAAATTTAAAAATCACATAAGGAAAAACAGATATTAAGTTCTACATTTAGTTCGTACGACATTTAGTTAGTACTTCTTCCTACCAACTTACAGCCCTCATAGTCTGGTGACAGTTTTGGGTGGAGGGCTATTACTTACCTTTCCACATGGAAATGTATAATTTATTTAAATATAAAACCTGCAGGGCCACAGTCCCATACTATACTATTTTGCTTTTTCTCCCATGCCTCATACAATGCCACACATACAACAGATGCTCAGAAAAAAAGCATTTGGATTATTTTTACTGATTTCATGCCATTATTAAGGTTAACACCCCTCAGAATCTCCATAGGCAGTAGCCCAACCCAGGCCTCACAGGGCCAACCGGGCGACTTTTACATTCCAAGAAACTTGGTTTAGTAATCAAAGGTAATTTAAAAGTTATTTGAATCTTTACTTTCATTGCTTTAAGAATATTAAACAGAATTCAACTGGTAACCCATAATAGTATTCTTAAATCCTCCTTGGTCCCATTATTCTTTTTATCCTCCTTTTCTTCTCTCTTTTCATTCTTCTTGCTTCAGTATGTCTCAAGTTCATGACTGACTTAAAGCCCCAGTCTCAAAATTTCTACCAAAATTCTCTCTGAACTTGATGCCTTGTAATTTTTGGATTTTCTTTTCTTACCCTTTCCTCTGACTTCTATTCCTTCTCCCTCCCTGCCAGGAAATCACAGCCCTTGGCATCGTCTTTGTACTCACACTTGTCTCTTCACTCAGCCCTTCTCTCCTCGGTCACTGATTTTGCTCCATGAGCAGTCGGAAGTGGAGCTGGCAAGCTCAGCCTCTCAGCAGGAGACACAGGAGTCAGGGCTGAAGGGAGGAGAGAGAAGAAGATCACAAATGCTTATCCTGTTATATCCTTTCTTTTATTCTCATTACACAGTGAAATTTAATATAATACTTATTGGGGGTGGGCTACATGAAAGGTCTCTGGAAAAAATACGTGGGGAAGGGGAAGGGTAAAATAACAAAATTTTCTTTTGAGGAGGGAGGACACTGCCTACCCACCCTCCCCTCTTTAGGGTGTCACCTTGACAACATAATAGTTCTGACCTTTTGATTTTACATTCAAGGTCATGGGCCTTCTGACCTTTGAAACTGTCAACACTTATCTCTGGGATTTTGCTGAGGTCTCTCATAGATATAATGATGGGTGTAATGAGACATCACACAGTATACCCTTTTGTCTCTCATAGAAATAAGATTGTTTAATTGTTCTTTTACTTTTCTGTATAAATTTGTGTAAAAATCTCCAACTTTATAGTTGCTTTTGTGTTTTCTTACATGCATGTTATCTCTGATAATGCTTATCCAATATTAAAATTATGTTCTCTCTTCTACCTTGGGAAAAAGGGGCCTTTTGTTAGAAGGGCTATTTTATTTCTCTGACACTATGATGACCCTCCAAAAACCATTTTACCTAGTTAGCTAGAGTTCTTATTTCCTCTCTTCCCTCAGTCCAAGTGTTATAGTAGGTAGCTAGTCAGACATGAGCAGGGCAGGAGAGAACCCTCTGCCCCCCAACCAGGAATGTTAGGCAAGTATCAGGTGATGGTCAAGCAGTTGTTAAAATGGTCTCTCTAAGATAATAATTGGTTGCAGCCAGTGCCAGGGAAAGGCGGTCCCTCAACAGACAAAAAACCTGAAACTGGTGATCTTCCCGATAAGATCTCAAGAATTGGGTGAGTGGTCTCAAACATGCACACTAAGAGGCAAAATGGCAGAGTTTACCTGGTAACTGACCTTCCTCTAGGAAGGCTAGACTAGTAAAGGGAAAACGCCTCAAGTGAGCATGTCTACAATTCCAGTAAACACAGTGTATGTGTGCCCATCCCAAATGCCAGTAGGCCACTGCATAGACAGACAACACACCCCCCAACCCACAGGGGAAGAATTAAGCAGAGGTGATGCAGACCTCAGAACGATGTCAGCATATAAAACTCCAAGTCAATGGTCAAACAGTACACTTGATCTCTCAAGTTGCTGGCTTGGCCCTCTTCCAAGTGTACTTTCTTTCATTCCTGCCTTAAAGCTTTTTGATAAACTTCCACTCCTGCTTCCAAACTTGCCTCATTCTCTCACTCTGTTTTATGCCCCTTTGTCAAATTCTTTCTTCTGAGGAGGCAAGAGTTGAGGTTGCTGCAGACCCATATGGATTCACCACTGCCAACACAAGTAATACTCAAAATGCAGCATTCCTGGGTGAGAGTGAACTTAGGGAGCACCCAATAGTGCTTACTTCCCTCTTGATCCATGTAGATACCAATAGATGATCACTGAAATGCTGTTTCAGTTTGGCTAACTCTGCATACATTCCTGAGGGAGGCTGCTATGAGAGATTCAGAAATGACAGAAAGACAGTAGGACAGAATTCAAAAAAGGTGTGTGAGTATTCCAAGATATGGGATGTGAAACTACCACTCACCAGTTGCTCAAGGCACAAAGTAAAGAGCTTAATTTCTCTTTTCCTCAGCCATCATATCCAATTGATGCTACTCTCAATCCATATCCTAAATCCATTCACTTCTTCCATTTTCACCACTTCTACCCTAGTTCAAGCCCCCAGCAGTAGCCTTGTAACTGGTCTGTTTCTACTCTTGTTCCTCTATAGCAGCTGGTGTGATTTCTTTTTTTTTTTTTTTTTTTTTTTTGAGACAGTCGCACTGTCACCCAGGCTGGAGTGCAGTAACGTGAACTTGGCTCACTGCAACCTCCGCATCCCAGGTTCAAGCAATTATCTGCCTCAGCCTCCAGAGTAGCTGAGATTACAGGCACCTGCCACCACGCCCAGCTAATTTTTGTACTTTTAGTAGAGACAGGGGTTCACCATGTTGGCCAGGCTGATCTTGAACTCCTGACCTTGCGATATACCCGCCTCGGCCTCCCAAAGTGCTGGGATTTGTAACAGGCGTGAGCCACTGCACCCAGCTCCCGGGGTGATGTTTTAAAAATATATATAAAGCATAAGGTGACTTGCCAACGCTCAAATGACTTCCCATCACATTTTGTTGTGTTGTTTCTGTTCCTTCTGTACATTATATTTAAAATAAAATCTAAATTCCTCACCTGAAAAGGCCGATCTCCCCTTGTACCTCTCTGTTCTTATTCACTGAGCTTCAGGCTCACTGGCTTTCTTTCTGTTTCCCCAACACACCATGCTGGTTGAAACGTACTTCCCCCGTGGTTTTCACATGGCTCCTTCTAAGGACTCAGTTTAACTGTTACCTACTACAGAGGACTTCCCTGACTGCTTATTCTGAAGTTACCACCCAGCTGTTCATCACATTGGTGTGTTTTCTCAGCACCACACTTATTTCTAGTTGTTTCTTGTGTGTGTGTATGTATGTGTGTGTGTGTGTGTGTGTGTGTGTGTGTGTGTTCAACTGCTCAATTTTTGTTGAATGAATGGACTGGTAAACCCTACTCCTCCATTTTTTAGATGAGCAGCAGAAAATACTGAGTAGAGGTTAAGAATCTAACAACTTTCATCTTTTTTTAACCTTCTCCACAATAGCAATGTTATCTTTTGTCAATTTCTCTGTCACGATTACAATTAAACTTTTGCTATGGAAAGTGATTATGTTCAGAGGCAGCACAGAGGAATGGCCTGGAGACTTGCAACTCACCCCATATGTAGACTTAAAGACATAAGAACACTAAATGATGGGGGCGGAAAGCAGTGACTTTGAACAGAGAAATAAAATAGGCTGAGTTCCTATGGCCTCCTACACAGAAGGAACAAAAAAAGTCAAAGTAGGAGCTGATAAATAACCTGGGACTTAACACTGGAAAGGCCCATGAGGCTTCCCTACATGCCCCTTACAAAACCTCTGAACTCACATCTCTCCTCTTCCTACTGTTCTCATAGCACAACATAATTCTGCCTAGAACTGACACTGAAAACTCACATAACCACTTCTCATCAGTTCCCCCACTCCCTTTCTGAGAAATTATCCTTAAAAACTTCAGTTCACACAGAACTGTTTCTGATCTCACTTCGAGAGGAAAACCCAATTGCATTGGAGTTCATTGTTCTCTGCTTATTTTTATTTGTTTGTTTGTTTGCTTACTTTTTGAGATAGGCTAACATCATCACTCAGGGTGGAATGCAGTGGTGAGATACTGCTCACTGCAGCCTCAACCTCCCAGGCTCAAGTGATCCTCCCACCTCAGCCTCCTGAGTAGCTGGGACCACAGGTACATGCCACCATGCCCGGCTAATTTTTTATTTTTTGCAGAGATGAGATCTCACTATGTTGCCCAGGCTGGTCTTAAACTCCTAAGCTCAAGCAGTCCTCTTGACTCAGAATCTCAAAGTGCTGGGATTATAGGCGTTAGCCACCATGCCTGGCCTATTTGGTTTATCTTGGCTTTTACTTGTTTTATTTTTACTTTTGCTCATCCAAATCTAAGAATCCTATAAGTGTTAAACACAAAATAATAAACTTCTTTTGATTAATTATATAGATTCATACTCTGTCTGCAGTTTGTACTGTAAAGGAAGAAACAAGAAGGAAAAACCTAACGGTGAGGGAAGAAGAAGGTGCAAGAAAATAGGGGCTCTAGAATAGGGGAAAGGAAGCAAAGGCACAGAAATGGGGAAGATACCCAGCAAATCAGCTTTCATTGTGAAAACTTAATCACAGTTTATAACATGTTGTCAATCTGCTAAAATGGAAGTTGAAGGGAAATTGGCAGAAATGGAAATGGACACACGCCAATTTACTCTCTTTTGTTAAATCTTTCCAGAGCCTTGCCTTATTTGCAACCACTTCAGTCTCAAAGCCAGGCAGATTCTGATTCTTTCGTTATGCAAATATTGATTTATTAACAGACTAATTCATACATAGCTAGAAGATAATTATCTGTGCACATCAAGCCAGATGGGCTGTCCTCTGTCACCTGTTTCTTTTAAAAAATGAATCAAAATTTACTGTGGGATATAAGTAAATCTCACTGAGAAAACATGCAATCTCTATATATTTTTACAATGATAACAGAACAGAAGCAGCTTTTACCATTCATACTTAGAAACCAACTCACATTTTTCCCTTATCAACATTTTAAATATTATTGTTCTATTTTAGGGGGCAGGGGTATAATTTTTTCCAATTGTAGTAAAATATATATAACATTAAATGTATCATCTTAGCCATTTTTACATGTACAGCTCAGTAGCATTATGTATATTCAAACTGTGTGTAACTATCACCCCCATCCATCTTCATAACTCTTTTCATCTTGCAAAATTAAATTAAAACTCTGTACTCATTAAACAAAACTCCACATTCTTCTCTTCTCAACCTTTGGTAACCACCATCCTATAATACTTTCTGTCTCTACGGGTAGAAACCAACTAACTTTCAAAGGACTCATTGGTGTCTATCTTTTTACAAGGCAGATAGAATTGTGTTATTCTCTATTGTTTCCTAGCACCTAGCATAGTGTCTGATACATGTCATGTGTTCAATAAATGTTTGAATATTGACTAAGTGAATAAATGATAGTTCCAACTTCTGGTCTACCCTCAGGGGACCCTAAGTTAAAGACTCAGACATATAGGAAATACAGGTTGGATGCAAAGAGAACATTATTGATGGGGAAGGACACCAGCATTCTGCTGCTGTTTATCTCCACCCAAAATTCATTCCACAAATATAAACTGAATGCTTCTATAGGATTAAAGTGCATTAAAGCCTCAGATATAAAGATGAACACATAGACTGTGCCTCCAATGTGTGCTTTCCCATGATCATTTCATAGCATTTATCACATTCTAGTGTAATCGTCTACGTGTCTGCCCTGCGACTATACTGTAAGCTGGGCCAGGACATTGTCTATCACCGAGTAAGCACTCAATAAATATTTGGCAAATCATCTAATGGAGACTGTAGCCCACTGTGGGGAAAAACATGCACAATCATACAAAGTCAGGATCCTTAGTTGTATGAAAGAAAAGCTGCTGACTCTTGCCAACATAGAAAAGAATTATATTGAAGATTTTGGGTAGCTCTCAGGTGTGTTGGAAGGTGTAGAGATTTAGGACTGGGGCCAAGCCTCCAGTAATAATGCATAAAAGCACTGCAGAACTAGCCCAGTGAGAAAACTATCACCATTGCAGCTCTCCATCAATACCACAATTACATTAGAAACTCAATGTTGCAACCACTGAGAAACTAATTTCACTGCTAGTGCTGCCAACAAAGTCAGCACCTGGCTATTAGGGCTATTCATACCAGCAAGTCAAGGAGTTCCATAATGAGCCACTTTCCTCTGATCACTCATACCTGAATTTAAGTTTGATATGGATGAACCTGATTGGCAAAGCCTAGGTCATATTCTTGAGCCCAATTGTAATGAAGGCTAGGAATCTGAGTTCTAAATAAAAGAAAGCAGGCTGGGCGTGATGGTTCATGCCCGTAATCTCAGCACTTTGGGAGACTGGGGCAGGCAGATCACATCAGGTCAGGAGTTTGCAAACAGACTGGCCAACGTGGGGAAACCCCGTTTCTACTAAAAATAAAAAAATTAGCCAGGCATGGTGGCACATGCCTGTGGTCCCAATTACTCAGGAGGCTGAGGCACAAGAATCGTGTGAACCTGGAAGGTGGAGGTTGCAGTGAGCTGAGATCGTGCCACCACGCTCCATTCTGGTGACAGAGCAAGACTGTCTCAAAAAAAAAAAAAAAAAGTAAAGTGACTCGTATGACAAAAATTCAGTAGCAATACACAACAGGCACTAGGCCAAAAATATACATTCACTTTTTTATTTTCATGAACTTATATTCTTGTAGGAGAGACAATAAACACATAAATGAACATAATGATGGATAGCACTAGATGCCACAAAGACAAGCAGAGCTATAAACTAGGGAATTTGAGAAGAGTTTTTCTCAGATAAGCATAGTCTTGAAGGATGTGAGGAAGCAGAAAGTACAGAGGCTCTGGGAGGGGAACAGACCTGACATTTCTAAATGTTGCAAGGAGGCTACAGCTGAGTAGGTGAAGAAGAGGGTAGAAAATGATTGGTAAGGGCAGCCATGGACCATGTCACATAGGCCTTATAGGCCATGGTTTTGGACTCTGTAAGGTGGCAGGGGAAGAGCATAATCTGACATTTTAAAAGAATCACACTGTTGCTATGTGGGGAATATTTTTTAGGGAACAAGGGTAAAGACCCATCTGATCAAAGTATGAGCAGAAGGATCCAAGCACTAAAATCTGCCCAGATGGCTGGGGAGATGAGATATGAAGGGAATCTTGTGACAGGAGTGGAAACTGCCCAAGAGCAGAGGTTAGAGGACATCTTAGGCAAAGGGAAGAACAGGAGCAAGAACACAGGGGCATGGAAGGCCCCAGCATATTTGGAAAACTTTGAGTGGTCTGTTCAGGTTACAGAGAGGGATCCAGACATGAGGCTGGAAAGGAGGAGAGACCTGCTGTTCTTTTAACTTTTCACATCGCCAAATTAAAATGTTGGTACAGTGATAGGGGCCGACCCCGAGGCACACCTGGGGCTACAACTTCCCCTGGGAGGATAGTCCTCCCAATAGAGTTCCTAAGAGAGCAGGAAGGCCACAGTTCCTTGCTCTTTCCCCTCTCCTCAGACTAGAAAAAACATGGGCAAGCCACAGTACTGAGCTGTTAGTATTAAAGCAAAGCTGGGCACACTCACTCACTGTGATGCGGCAATCAGATAGCAGAGATCTGAAGGTATCTCTATCAGGTCAGTTCCCAGGAAAAATTGTCCAAGTAAATACCTTGCTTTCCACACTGTCTTAGTCCATTTCTGCTGCTATAACACAAATACCTTAAATGGAATACTTTATAAACAAACTTATAAACAATAGAAATCTATTTGTCCCAGTTCTGGAAGCTGGGATGTCCAGATATCAAGATATCAACAGATTTGGTGTCTGGTGAGGGCCCTGTGCTTCATAGATGGCTTCTTCCTGCTGTGCCCTCACAGGGCAGAAGGGTGAAACAAGTTCCCTCAGGACGCCTTTATAAGGGCACTAATTCCATGCATTAGCAACCAAATCACCTCCCAAAAGCCCCCTATCTTTTTTTTTTTTTTTTTCCTTGAGACAAGTCTCACTCTGTCTCCCAGGCTGGAGTGCAGTGGAGTGATCTGGTCTCACTGCAACCTCCACCTCCCAGGTTCAAGCGATTCTTGTGCCTCAGCCTCCTGACTACCTGGGATTCCAGGTGCGCGCCACCATCCCCATCTAATTTTTTGTATTTTTAGTAGAGACCCGATTTCACCATGTTGGTCAGGCTGGTCTTGAACTCGACCTCAAACGATCCACCCTTCTCAGCCTCACAAAGTGCTAGGATTACAGGCATGAGCCACCACACCCGGCCAAGCCCCACATCTTAATATCATCATCTTGAGAATTAGGCTTCAACACATGAATGTGATGGGGATACATACATCCAGACCTCTTACTCCACCCCAGATTCCCAGGCTATAAATACACCGTGCCTTAAAGGAAGTACCAGCTGTGGGTTGGTGAAGAGAATGGAGGAGGGTATTCCAGAAGGAAAAAACAAGGTATGCAAATGCCAGGAACCAGAAAGCACCAAGGCTGGAAAGACACGTTGAGCCTAGATTGTGAAATGCTTGGATAATGGGGTAGTCACCAGAACGGTTTATTCCTAAACCAGTTTCACCAGTTAAGTAACCAAAACTGAAATGTGCAGTGCTGGTTTTTTGTCCATAATAGATGCTGGGAAACATTTGCAGATTGGCTGATTAAATCCACAGACGAAGTCTCTGTAAATTCAGGGCAGACTGTCCCAGTTAATCACTATCACCAGTCAGACCTCTGTAATGATGGATTTGCCTGACACGAGAATGTTCTACCTCACATAACACAGTTTTGAGAACTTAACTGCAATAAGGCCTTTAAGTGATGAAATCCGGCTCAGGTGCCAAAGATAAGCAACATTAAGACATTTTAGGTGGGGATTCACTGTGATTTTAGACACCCTGGATTCTTCCGTCTTCTACCTCAGCTGAGGGTTCCCACCCAAGCCAGCACTCAGCCTTTGTTACTCGCCTGCATCAGCCACAGGTCGCTACCTGTCGCTTCAGAGTTCTGGGCACAATCAAATTACAGACTTTACAAGCACTGCAAGTCAAGACAAGTGAGCACCATTGGCTCCAAGGGTTTAAGAGGAACTCGGCCAAAAACTGTTCAAAACTGGCCATTTCATCCGAACTGGGACAGCGGGGCCCAAGGAGAGAAGGGGCTGATTAGATTAATGCAGCCCCCGCTCTCCATGGCTCTACTGTATTTCGGTGCGAGTTGCTACCAACTCATGCGCGCGCCCCCACCCGCCCACTAAACTAATCTCTTGTCTTACCCAGAGATAACAAGGCACCCGTGGAGAAGATGAGGTACAACTGGGATAAGGAGAGCGTGGGTGTTTAACGTTTGAATTTAAGCAACAAATCTGTCGAGCTGTTTTTCTCCACTTCTCCCTTAGGCTGGGTCACCCGAGGGGAAAGTTCCAACCGCCCAGGACTCCTTAAGAGTGAATCGCATCCCCTCAAGTTTCCCTCCAGGACCTCCCCCTCCTGCCGCTCCCGCCCTGCAACTCCTCCCTCTCATTCTGAGCCGCACGCACCCCTGTAACCTCCCTGCCCGCAAAACTACTCTTCAAAGACTTCCTTCCCGGCACCGCGAAGCCCGCGTGCTCAGCATTCGGAGAGGCAGCAGCGCTTGCCTTCATCCAAGACAACAAAACTGCCATTTCTAAAAAGAAAGGAAACCGCTCGCGGCTTCTGGGGTTCCCAGGCGCGCGCCTGCGAGGGAGGCTGGGAGCCGCGTCGCCACGCCCAGAAGCCCGAGCCCGCCCCCGCGCCACCCCGCCCGGCCTTGCGGCTCTGGCTGCGCACGCGACGCCCCCTCCAGGCCCATTTCCTGCGCCCTATTTGGTCATTCGGGGGGCAAGCGGCGGGAGGGGAGACTTGCGCCGCCTGAGGGGACGCGGAGCCGGCGTCGGCTGCGCAGAGGAGCTGCTCTCGCCGCTGCCTCCTCGGCTGGGAACCCACGAGGCCGCCGCATCCTGCCCTTGGAACAATGGGACTCGGCGCGCGAGGTGCCTGGGCCGCGCTGCTCTTGGGGACGCTGCAGGTGCTGGCGGCCGCCCTGGAGGACAGCGCAACCTCGCCGGGTAAGTGGCAGCGGGGGTCGCTCGCCCCCTTCGTGGGAGGCAGCGCGCCGCCGAGGCTTGGGTTCCCGAGTTGGGCTCTGGTACAGAAAGTTTGCATGTCTCTGGCCGAACACACGGAGGGGACGCAGAGGTGACTGGGAGGGCTAGGGAGAAATTGAGACTTGGGCCAGTCTCCCTCTGGCTCCGGGGCCGCCTGCTGAGGAAATTCCCCGGCACTTTCCCTCTCGCTTTCTGGAAGCGGCGGTCGCAGGCCGGGACAGTTGCGAATAACCTGTTGAGTTACTGCAAGTTGGTTTTTACAGTCTTTCCTTGAAGTTAATGTTTACTGAGGTTAGAGTTTATCTAAGGCTTCCGTTTGTAAACAAGATTAGCTGAGTTGATAAATATGTCTACCGAGGCCCGCGGAAACGTCTCCCAGTTAGTTGGGGAGCCTTTTATGCGTCTCCCCGGCATTTTAATGTCTAAGATTGTGCAATATTATCCAGATGACTTACAGTCTTAAGGTCCCCCTGACGCTCGAAGTTAGACTTCGGGGCTCTTGAAGCTAGTTGGGAGCTTTTGGGGAGCGCGACCCGCCCTCGCGGCGGTTGACGCGGCCGCCCCCATGGTGGGGCGCTTTTCGCGCCTCGTGTGCAATAAACACCCGGCCGCGGCGCGCGTCAGCTGCGCAGCCTTAAGGGCACAGCTGCACGGTCGCAAGGGGCCCACCACGTCGCTAGTAAGGTCGTCACAGGGTGATGTTGACATTGCTCTTGTGTGTAGAGCGGAATTTGTTTCCTTTTAGGCCCTTGGCCCTTTGGAGACTTCAAAAAGCCCTTTTTGGGTGAAACCAGGAAGCTGGGATTTGCTGTGTAAATTCTGTTTTCCTTGGTCAACTGTTAAGTCAGGTCCCTAGGGTAGTGGTCAGTAAACTAGGAAAAGTTAACTTGAGGTGACCTAAGGTTTTCATGGTTTTAAATTCTATCCATCGACTGTATATTTAGCGTTAGGTTCGTTTTATTCAGCAAGAGAAAAAGAAGGCAGTTTGTAAATCCGGAAGGTTCAGGCACATCACTTGCTTTTGCTGCAATTATCTGGGTGAATTAAATAATTTTTCTTTGTTTTGTTGAAGTTGTTTTTGTTTGCTTAATTGTGCATGTGACAAACTGGCTTCCCAGACCTAATTTTGATTTTACCATTTTAGAAAATGGTAAAATCATGTCCATCGAGCGTCTTGGTGATAATTTTAGACCACTTATTTCATGAGGTGAGGTCTTCCTTTTTTAAAATTTGTTGCTATGTTTGTGAAAATAAACCTTCCTGTTTCTCCAATGAATTACTGATCAGAGAAACTGTGAGTGACCGTGCTTTTTTCTTTTGCGCTCATAACACAGATTTCCTTTTGCCCTATTTTTACACTCGCTGTTCTGTTTATTACTTAATATCTTACTAGAGGTTAGTGCCATTTGGAAAACTTAAAATGCTCTACAGTAGGAGAGCCCTGAGTTCATGAACTAGTGTAACCAACCTGAAGTGGAATCTGTTTTTACAGACTATAATGTCACCTTGCAACTAGACTAAAAGAAGGTACGATAGAGTATTTCTCAAAAAAGCAAGAAACTGTTATCCTAGTCTTCAGATACAGTATAATCTGTATAAAATGTCATTACGAAGTGTAGTGATTTTTAACATACTAAAACTTATATGGCTGATTTTTACTGGGTGCATTTTCTATGCACCCCATGCAATGCTAATTTAGTTCCCTTAATCATCCCATTGGATCTTCACAGTTATTATCCCCATTTTATAGATAAGTAGGCTAATTTATGGAAAGTGAAACAGTTAATACCTGTTTGGTTTCAGATCAGAATCCAAATTTTCAATTAACCATTACACCACAAAGCCACATTAGGTGATGATGGCTCTTAAAATAGATAATGCTTTTATTCCACAGTACTACCATTGCCTAGAATATTATGGGAGAAGATAAAAACATTATTGAAATTCTACTTTTAAAATATTCTTCACAGTCTGCTGCATAGCTTTATAAATACCATCAGTTGAAGGAGGAAGGAGACTATGAACAAGTTTGCAGATCAGCAAACAGGATTTATTGTAGTAGTCCAATGGATGACATTAACAGGTTGGGAGGGGAGGCTATTAGTCATTACTCTTAGTAGCAAGTGACAGAAACCCACTTTGAACAACCTTAGTGGAAAGAAGGAACCTTTTGACTCTTGTAACTGAAAAGTGCAAGGATTGAGGTGGCTTAAAAATTGCTGTATTCAAGGTTTCAAATAAGTTGCCAAGAAATTAAGAAATCATCACATAAGAGTGACAATAGCAGGGTAACAAAAACAGGCTTTTGTGTTAGTGCAGGCAAAAGATGATGGTGAGTGGCAGTGGAGATAAAAGAGTGGATTCTAGATCTGTTGGGGTGGGTGGGACTAATCACTTGCTGAAGGATTGGAGGGTGGGATGAGGAAGAGAAAAGAATCAAAGGATGACCTCTTCATTTTGGGGTTGAGCAGCTGGTAAGGCAACAATTGGGAGGGTTGCGGGGAGGAGCAGGTTTATAGTAGAAAATCAGTAGTTCCATTTTGGCACTCATATCTGCAGGCTTAGGAATCAAACAGCCTGTTCCAATTTCAGACTCTGCCGCTTTCTATCTGGGTGGCCTTCTCTGGGCCTCAGTTCTTGTCTGCAAAACAATACTCCTAAGAATTGTTGGGAGGGTTAGATAAGCTAATGCACATAACCCTGGCTTGTGATAAGCACCTAATGATGTTAGCAGTTATTTGATATCTGCGGCTAAATACATCTATGTAGTCTATTGACCCTGATCTTTTTCAAGTTAATCTTACACTGTATCCTTTTGTGATAAACAGATGGTAGTCCCATCAAGAAGAAATTCTCACAAGGAAGAAATTTGCCCAAGAAGGAAAGATAAATCCTTCAAAGTTATTGCTTTCCTTTGTACTTTGAGGATTTTTAAGTGGGCGAGAGTTTATCTTTGTGAAAAGGACCCAATAATGTACCTGCTGTCTTCCTTTGTGGTGTGTATATTTAATCTTCATTACACAAAGACTCAAAATGAATAAACCACTCTGAAAAGTTGCTTAATTGGGACATAGAAATCTCTTATGTTTTTTCCAAATCTAAAGGTACTAGTTTAAAAATTAAAATGGTACTGAGAAGGCTTGCAGTTAGATGAGAAAATCCTGTTTTATCCCTCCATGATGTGAAATTAGGATGTTGGTGGTGCGAGACCTAGAGATGCCTATGAGTACAAAGGCCTCTCCTGAAATGGTCCCCTCCACTCAGGAGAGCAGAGCTGTCAGTGCAGAAATTTTCCCATCTGTCTCCAATTGTTCTGTCTTTACGTGGGTAAATGAATTTTGGCAAAGCTATTGCATTCAGTGGCTGGTACATAGTAAGTACTATGTAAGTGTTAAATAAGCTAGTTGTTTTTTATCTTGAAAAACCCGATAATACAGTTTGTTTTACTGAGAGCTTCAAGGTATGTTTCGTAACAACAGGGGCAAAAGTAGAACTTACTGTGGAATGATCTACCTTCCCCCACACCACTACCCCCACTCCCCTTAGGCAGAAAACCACATTGCCAGTATTCTTAAATGTTCTTTCATAACAGGATGTTTCTTTCTTTTTACAGCATCTGCAAACATAGAGAATTCTGTGCCTCCACACAACTCTAGTGCTAACTCAACAGGTGAGTTTTAAAAGATTAAAAAAACAGATTTTCATTTATCTAGGGTACGTGAAGTAATAACAGCCAGGGAAGTAGGTGTAAGCTGTACACTGACCTGTCTTAACCCTGAGTTATTCACCCGTGAATCCCAATAACCTGCCCTAATGGTCCATAGTAGGTATCAGTAAGCGATAGTTTACTGGATTAATCTTTCTCAGGCTTGTCAAGATGTGAATAAATTCTAAAAAAGCATATCAGAATTTCACATTAGGAATTTTTGAAGTACATTTTTAGATGTGAGGGTTTTGTAGTTTGCCTGTAGATATGAAATGTCAGTACAGAAGTATGCAGGTCTTGCTGATGAAACAAGTCACATGAAGCTAGTCAGCCATGGCCTTAATATACCTCTGCTGACTCTAAGGTGACCCTATTTACATTTCACACATTAGGCAGACTTCAACTCAAGCAATTGGTGAGGCCCTTACCCTGTAGTTTTAGTTTGGGACAAAGCCTTGGGTCTCTGAGTTCACTAGCATGGAACGATATGGGAGCCAGGCTGATGTCATCAATATCAGTAGTAAATCATCAAGGTATGTTTCTTGTAAACAGTTTTTAGGTTATCTTCTCACTACTCTTACACTTCATAGTTGACTGAGTTGGAAACTAGAAATCCTGTCCTATCACTAACCTATCACTGTCACTAACTTGTTTACTTTTATTCAGGGAATATTTATTGAATCTAATGAGCTGGCACATTCTAGATTCTAAGAATACAAAATGGACCAAGCCCTGACTTCTAGGAGTTTTTGTTTATTTTGTGGCAAAATATACATGACATGAAATGTATAACTAACCGTTTTTTTAAGTGTAAAGCTCAGTGGCATTAAGTACATTCACATTGCTATGCAACTTGCTGGAGTTTTTATTCCTGTGGAGCATTCCAGTGTTTTGCTTAGTTTATGTTCTCAGTTTACTGCTGTTCTTTCATTTTCTCTGCCTTTTTGACTGGTGTCTGGTGGCACATAGTCGGAACATACTTTTATTCTAGTTTTGGTAATTCTACAGAAAACATTTTCATTGAGAAGAAAAAAGACTAGATGGATTACTCTAAAATGTAATAGTAGTTATCACTGGGTAGTTGTGAGAGGGTCTTAGTTAAAAAAATACTTTATTACACTGTTGGCTACCTTTTCCTTTTGTCCCTTATTGAATCTAGTTCAGGACTACTGAACTTTTAACCTTGGATAAATGAAGAAGGTAGAAGAAATGTAATGATAAAGACAGTAATATTAACAGTAGACACCATTTATTGAATGCCTAACTTATAAGTTACTCCTCATACATTTACTAATCTAACAGTGGTGAAGTAGGTGTCATTTCTGTTTTACACATGGGGAAATTGAAACTTAGAGTGGTTAGGAAATGCCCAAGATCACATGACACTACATATCACATTCAGGATTTGAAACCTAATTGTATTCTAAAACCTATATCGCTTTATCACACTTTCTGAAATGGTGGTGTGGTCTTTTAAAAAATGCCTTTCACTGTAAATGATTATTAAAAATCAACTCAATACTTTGAGGGCAGCTCTAGAATCAGTGGGCTGATTTCAGATGCCCCTTCTAGCACAGGGAAATTTTTTTGAGAAAAAAGAAAAGCATTGCCTCAAATTTTCCTGGAAGGAAACCAGATAATACAACCATGTAAAAATGTTTTTGGCCAATGTGTTCTAATTCTCATAACTGTTGTATTCCTCTTTGAATCTTGAAAACACTTTTGAAACATGTTAAGTTTGTGTATTTTTATAGGATGGATGCTTAACTTTTTAATAACATAGACCCTTTCATTGTTGAAGCATTGTTTGTTTGAACATATCGTTTACCAGTTTGTTTGGTGCTGTTTATTTAGTGCAGTTTCTGTGGGGTCATCTCACTAGGAATATAACATCTTTGGCAAATTCCGTTATGATATGTATTACAGGAATGTACTGTTGGAAAAAGCAGGGACTGCCTGCAATACTACTTAGAACGCTGGGTGTCTGTCTCTTTTACAGGACTCACCATGTTGGAATTTCGGAGACTCTTTTTTTCTCTTGTTTGTTTTGGTCTCCATCTAAGTTCCTTGAAAATGAAATCTATGATTTATTCCTTCTAACATCTCACTCTATGCATGGTGTATAGTAGGTATGCAGAATATGTGTATTTTTGATTGGTTGAACTGAATTGTGGAACCAAATACATAGTTTGTAATTCCTGACTTTCCTTATCAAAACACTATTAAATACATTTTGCAGATATGTACTGGTTTGTGCTCCAATCCTATCCATTATTATAGCTGTTTTTCTGTTTATACAGTAGTATAGGTACTGGAAGTCAAACAACAGGAATGGATGTTGCTTTCCAATATACCACTGAATTATATGTAACAGTTGAACTTTTTTATGTCCCCTAATCATTATTTGAGGACAGCTATACTTGTGACATTCTTGTCTGCAGGGACCTGTTAGACACACTTTCAGTTTATAGAGAAAATAATTTCCCTTTACTTCATTTGTAGTCAGAGTATTTTATTTTATATTTTGTGGATGGATGAATTTACTCTTTATAGTGCAAGAAAGGCGCATACCCAGATTATTTTTCATAATGAGTTTGGGCAAGGATGTAAGGAAATGTGACATGATCTAGAATGGAGTGTAGATCGGTAACTAGAACAGCAGCTCAGTATCATTCAGGATACAGCTGTCTCTTTGATCACCTGGCATTGATGCTTCCCAAGAAAGAGAGATCTGAGAGGGTTGGGTTACCATCATCCAATCTGAAGCTCTTTTCTTGAGCATAATTTGCACCAACTCCTTTCCAAAGCAGTTTATCTTCTAATCATGTATGTTCCGTTTATTACAATTGCCATTGCTTTGGTTACTCATCCTTGGCCTAGTCATTTGGGCCACTCTAGTGGAGTTAATTTTATCCATAGACATGGCAGGGATGGGTAGTTGTGAGAGGGTCTTATTTAAAAAACACTTCATTACACTATTAGGTACCTTTTCCGTTTGAATCTGATTCTGTACTACTGAACTTTTAACCACAATTTTGAGCACTTGCACCTGGCTTACATTTAGATTTCTACAAAAGAAGGCAGTCAAAATTTGGGAACAGCTTATTCTTTATTCCAATTTTTACCCCCAAATGCAACAGTGAAAATCTAACTGAAGTGGAAAGAATTTATCAGGCACATAATCCCATATGCCACACTACCTTCTTTATTTTAGATGAAATGTTTTATATGTGAAAAGAATATTAGATGAAAACTTTATGTGAGTTTGTAAGTCAAAAACAGGAACCAATTGGCCTGACAGGTTTCTTTAGTTGCATATGGTGAGATGGATGTATGGATGGATGGATGGATGCATGGATGCATGCATGCAAATGGTGATAGATACAAATGGTGATAGACAGACATAGAGATATCAGTACTGGTTTTTAACTAGAGATTTGATGTAGGAAATAATTTTTCTGACTAAAGAATTCATAGTGCACTTAACTGCTTCATCTCCTCAGAAAGTTAATTGTGTTCAATTCATGTTTTTGAGATTGCATCTGAAAATTGCTGGTAATGTTTAACATCATCTAATTTTGTTTAAAGGAATGTAATATAGGGAAGTCATGCAATATTATGCTCACTTAGTGAACCAGCTATTAGTTTGGACTGCCCACTCTGCTAGTCACTAGGCACAAGGCATAAAGTGGTAAATAAGATAGGTAAGTTCCTGCTCTCATGAAGATAATATCCAGGTGGAGAGACATGGACTATAAGGAAGTAAACAGCTAGAAAAGATAATTTTTGATTGTGATGTAAAATAAATAGGACAAGGCACGTGGCTCATGCCTGTAATCCCAGGTATTCGGGAGGCTGAGGCAGGAGAATTGCTTGAACCTGAGAGACGGAGGTTGCAGCGAGCCTAGATTGTGCCACTATACTCTAGCCTCAGTGACAGAGCAAGACTGTGTCTCAAAAATAATAATAAATAAGTAAAAAGAGTAAAATACCTGTCTACCACCATGCATAAAGAGGGTACTGTGGAAGAGAATGACTAGAGAAGGGCTGTGGGTTGGTTGGTCAGGGAAGCCGCCCCCTCTGAAGTGGGATTAGCTGAGGCCTGCATGACAGGAAGAAGCTAGCCCTGCAAATACTAGAGGGAGGAACATTCCAGGCAGAAGCCCTGAAACAGGACTGAGGAACATATATTTTATATAAAATAATTATATTTTGAGACATCAAAAACAGAGCCGGTCCCAGTAGAGTAGACCAGAAATGTGGATTCTGACAATTTGAATGTGGATTCTTGTTCATGTCTCTGGATCTTTTTTAATTCTACAGTGATTCTAAACCACTGTGTACTCCATACTCTCTGCAATCTCAAGACAGCAGATAAAATTATATATTGGAACTGCATTGGTGCTTTGTTTTCTGAAGTATGCCTCCATTCTTAAAGTTGTAATTAGGACCCAAATGAAATGCTTCCAGTTCAGATTAAGGACTGCTGTACTTTATTGTGATATGAACTATAAAGGGGAACGTTTAATGTTTTAAACGTTAAATTTTATTTGTTTGTTTTGTTTTGTTTTGAGACAGTCTCATTTTGTCACCCAGGCACAGTAGCACGATCTTGGCTCACTGCAACCTAGGCCTCTTGGGTTCAAGCAATTCTCCTACCTCAGCCTCCCTGGTAGCTAGGATTACAGGTGTGTGTGTGGCACCACACCAAGCTAATTATTGTATTTTGAGATTTAGAGTGATGAGGCTGAGTAACCAGCCTGTCATGTAAATTCTGGGAAAACCCAGGAAATACTGAATATGCCTGTGGGATGGTGGGAGCAGGGAGAGAAGGTCATAATAAATGGGGATTAGAAGAGATGAATAGTATAGGGGAAGTTACACAAACTGAAAAAGCATGCAAAAATCCCAAAAAAGTGCAGAACAGCAATAAAACTAACAGAAAAATAAAACTTGGGACCATTTTTAAATACTTGTTTTTTACCTTTTCAAAAGCAGAAAAAACAAAAGATGGTATAGAAGATAAAACATAGGCCAAAAAAGTAGATCTAGGCCAGAAAAGTCAACTAACCAAACTCTGGGTTCCTGTTGTCTTTCGATAATGAAGTCATCTGGCACAGAGTGGGTTGAATCTAAATTCTAGTGTGAATAGGAGAATGGACTGAAGTGGCATTGAATACTTGGCATTCTTTTTTATTCGCTTTTCTTTTGCATTAAATACTCCTTTTTCACAGAGAGCTGACAGGTGTGCTCTAGATTCCCTTGACTTCCTTCTTTTAGCCTAAAATTGATGACTTACCCCATCATGTTGAGTAACACAAAGATTTCTCAGGAATAATTTTTCCCAGATGTATGAAGTCTTAAGAAGAAACTTTGAGTTAAGCAGTAATTAGAGTTAAACAATAATTGGTACTGAACATTAACTGCATGGCTCTTGATCTCTTTGTCTGTTAAGTACATAATTTTGTTTAAAATCTATTAATAAAGTAACGCATGCACCAGTGTTCCTGACTTTGAATTACATTTCTTTATAAGGAGTTAAATTGAGGTTGGGCATGGTGGCTCACGCCTGTAATCCCAGCACTTTGGGAGGCTGAAGGGGGGCAGATCACTTGAGTTTAGAAGTTTGAGACCAGCCTGACCAATATGGTGAAACCCTGTCTGTACTAAAAATAGAAAAATTAGCCAGGCCTGGTGATAAGCACCTGTGGTCCCAGCTGCTTGGGAGGCTGAGGCAGGAGAATCGCTTGAACCTGAGGGTGGAAGCTGCAGTGAGCCGAGATTATGCCACTGCACTTCAGCCTGGGTGATAGAGGGAGACTCTGTCTCAAAAAAATAAAAAATAAGGAGTTAAACCGAGAATATTTCATAATGGCTTTTGGTTTGTCTTTGTTAAGGAAACTTTATGCTTTAAAAAAAAAAAATCTTCACTGAGATGTAATTATATGGTATATATAATTAAATTTATATAATCACACACCCCATGTCAAGTGTACAGTCCAGTGATTTTTAGCATATTCACAGGTATGTTTAACCATCACCACAGTCAATTTGAGAACATTCTTATCACCTCAAAAAGAAACCCTGTGCTCTTTAGTTATCACCACCTTACCTACTTGATGTTGCCCCCACCAGCCTTAAGTAACCACAGATCTACTTTAATTTTCCTGTTCTGTACTTTCATATAATGCAATCATGTAGTATACAGTCTTTTGTGACTGTCTTCTTTCCGTACTTCATTCTCTTTTATGGCAGCACAGTTGACAGTATGGGTATGTCAGGTACAGTTTATCCATTCCTCTGTTGATGGACATTGGCGTTGCTTCCACCTTTTGCTTCGACATTATTATGAATAATGTTCCTATGAATATTTCTTTACATTTGTGTGAACATATATTTTCATTTGTATTGGGAATATACCTAGGAGTAGAATTGCTAGGTCATATGGTAACTGTTTAATGAACTGCCAAGGCCGGGTGCAGTGGCTCACGCCTGTAATCCCAGCACTTTGGGAGGCTGAGGCAGGCAGATCACCAGAGATGAGGAGTTCAAGACCAGTGTGACCAACGTGGAGAAACTCCGTCTCTACTAAAAACACAAAATTAGCCAGGCATAGTGGCGCATGCCTATAATCCCAGCTTCTCAGGAGGCTGAGGCAGCAGAATCACATGAACCCAGGAGGCGGAGATTGCGGTGAGTTGAGATTGTGCCGTCGCCCTCCAGCCTGGGCAAAGAGAGCAAAACTCGGTCTCAAAAAAACAACAACAACAACAAAAAAAAAAACCTGCCAAACTGTTTTCCAAAGTAGCTACACCATTTTACATACACACCAGCAGGGTGTAAGGGTTTTATTTTCTTCATATTCTCACCAGACCTTGTTGTTGTTTGGCTTTTTGGTTGTAATTATCGTAATGGGCATGATGTATTTTTGATTTGCATTTCCTTGATAACTAATGGTTTGGACATTTTTTCCTGTGATTATTGGTCATTTGTATATTTTCTGGGAAGAAATGTCTATTCAAGTCCTTTGCTGGTTTTTAAATTGGGCTCTCTTTTTGTTAGCTTATCTGTGTCTTTTTATTATTTTTTCTGATTATAAAGATAAACAGGTTCTTGTGGAATTTTTTTTTTTGGTCAGTATAGTTGCAATTATATTTTTGTTTGATCTGCATTGGTTGAATCCATAGATGTAGAACCCATGAATATCAAGGGACAATTATAATAATATTATTTTCTTTTTCATTTTATAGTTTATTTTTTTAAATTATACTTTAAGTTCTGGGGTACTTGTGCAGAATGTGCAGGTTTGTTACTTAGGTATACACGTGCCATGATGGTTTGCTGCATCTATCACCCCATCATCTACATTAGGTATTTCTCCTAATGCTGTGCCTCCCCTAGTCCCCCACTCCATGACAGGCCCTAGTGTATGATGTTCCCCTCCCTGTGTCCATGTGTTCTCATTATTCAACACCCACTTATAAGTGAGAACATGCAATGTTTGGTTTCATGTTCTTGTATCAGTTTGCTGGGAATGATGGTTTCCAGCTTCATCCATGTCACTGCAAAGAACATGAACTCATCCTTTTTTATGGCTGCATAGTATTCCATGGTGTATATGTGCCACATTTTCTTTAGTCTATCATTGATGGGCATTTGGGTTGGTTCCAAGTCTTTGCTATTGTGAACAGTGCTGCAATAAACATACATGTGCATATGTCTTTATAATAGAATCATTTATAATCCTTTGGGTATATACCCAGTAATGGGATTGCTGGATCAAATGGTATTTCTATTGCTAGATCATTGGATTTGTCACACTGTCTTCCACAATGGTTGAACTAATTTACACTCCTACCAACAGTGTAAAAGTGTTCCTATTTCTCCACATCCTCTCCAGCATCTGTTGATCATCATTGTAACTGGTGTGAGATGGTACCTCAATGTGGTTTTGATTTGCATTTTTCTAATGACCAATGATGATAAACTTTTTTTCGTGTTTTTCCATAAATGTCTTCTTTTAAGAAGTCTGTTCATATCCTTCACCCACTTTTTGATGCTGTTGGTTTTTTTTTCTTTTACATTTAAGTTCTTTGTAGATTCTGGTTATTAGCCCTTTGTCAGATGGGTAGATTGGAAAATTTTTTTCACTTTCTGTTGGTTGCCAGTTCATTATAATGATAGTTTCTTTTGCTGTGCAGAAGCTCTGTAGTTCAGATCCCATCTGTCTATTTTGGCTTATGTTGCCATTGCTTTTAGTGTTTTAGTCATGAAGTGCTTGCCCATTCCTATGTCCTGAATGGTATTGCCTAGGTTTTCTTCTAGGTTTTTTATTGTGTTAAGTCTTACGTTAAGATCTTTAATCCATCTGGAGTTAATTTTTATATAAGGTGTAAGGAAGGGATCCAGTTTCAGCTTTCTGCATATGACTAGCCAGTTTTCCTAACACCATTTATTAAATAGGGAATCCTTTCCCCATTGCCTGTTTTTGTCAGGTTTGTCAAAGATCAGATGGTTGTAGATGTGTGGCATTATTTCTGAGGCCTTTGTTCTGTTCCATGGTTCTATATCTCCTGTTGATGGTACCAGTATCATGCTGTTTTGATTACTGTAGCCTTGTAGTGTAGTTTGAAGTCAGGTAGCATGATGCCTCCAGCTTTGTTCTTTATGCTTAGGATTGTCTTGGCTATGTGGGCTCTTTTTTGGTTCCATATGAAGTTTAAGGTGGTTTTTTCCCAATTCTGTGAAGAAGGTCAATGGTAGCTTGATGGGGATAGCATTGAATCTATAAATTCCTTTGGGCAGTATGGCGATTTTCATAATATTGATTCTTTCTAACTATGAGCATGGAATGTTTTTCCATCTGTTTTTGTCCTCTCTTATTTCCTTGAGCAGTGGTTTTTAGTTCTTGAAGAGGTCCTTCACATCTCTTGTTAGTTGTATCCTTAGGTATTTTATTCTCTTTGTAGCAGTTGTGAAAGGGAGTTCACTCATGATTTGGCTCTCTGTTAATGGTGTATAAGAGTGCTTGTGATTTTTGCAGATTAATTTTGTATCCTGAGACTTTGCTGAAGTTGCTTATCAGCTTAAGGAGATTTTTGGACTGAGACGATGGGGTTTTCTAAATATACAATTATGTCATCTGCAAATAGAGACAATTTGACTTCCTCTTTTCCTAATTGAATAAACTTTTTTTTTCTTGCCTGATTGCCCTGGCCAGAACTTTCAATACTATGTTGAATAGGAGTGGTAAGAGAAGGCATCCTTGTCTTGTGCCAGTTTTCAAAGGGAATGCTTCTAGTTTTTCCTCATTCAGTATGACATTGGCTGTGGGCTTGTCATAAATAGTTCTTATTATTTAGAGAGATACATTCCATCGATACCTAGTTTATTGAGAGTTTTTAGCATAAAGGGCTGTTGAATTTTGTTGAAGGCCTTCTCTGCATCTATTGACATAATCGTGGTTTTTGTGTTTGGTTCTGTTTATGTGATGGATTACGTTTATAGATTTGAGTCTGTTGAACCAGCCTTCCATCCCAGGGATGAAGCCGACTTGATTGTGATGGATAAGCTTTTTGATATGCTGTTGGATTCAGTTTGCCAGTATTTTATTGAGTGTTTCTGCATCAATGTTCATCGTGGATATTGGCCTGAAATTTTCTTTCTTAGTTGTGTCTCTACCAGGTTTTGGTATCAGGATGATGTTGGTCTCATAAAATGAGTTAGGGAGGATTCCCTTTTTTTGTATTGTTTGGAATAGTTTCCGAAGGATTGGTACCTCTTTATACCTCTGGTAGAATTCAGCTGTGAACCTGTCTGGTCCTGGACTTTTTTTGGTTGGTATGCTGTTAATTAGACCTCATTATTGGTCTATTCAGGAATTCAACTTCTTCTTGGTTTAGTCTTTGGAGAGTGTAAGTGCCCAGGAATTTATCCATTTCTTCTGGATTTACTGGTTTATTTGCATAGAGGTGTTTGTAATAATATAACCTCTGATGGTACTTTGTATTTCTGTGGGATCGGGGGTGATACCCCCTTTATCATTTTTTATTGGAGCTATTTTGATTCTTCTCTCTTTTCTTCATTAGTTTGGCAGCAGTCTATCTATTTTGTTGATATTTTCAAAAAACTAGCTCCTGGATTTACTGATTTTTTTTTTGAAGGGTTTTTTTTGTGTGTGTGTGTGTCTCTGTCTCATTCAGTTCTGCACTTATCTTAGTTATTTCTTGTCTTCTGCTAGCTTTTGAGTTTGTTTGATCTTGCTCCTCTAGTTCTTTTAATTGTGACGTTAGAGTATCGATTTTAGATATTTCCTCATTTCTCTTGTGGGCATTTAGTGCTACAAATTTCCCTCTAGACACTGTTTTAAATGTGTCCCAGAGATTCTGGTATGTTGTATCTTCGTTCTCACTGCTTTTGAAGAACATATTTATTTCTGCCTTCATTTCATTATTTATCCAGTAGTCATTCTGGAGCAGGTTGTTCAGTTTCTATGTAGTCATGTGGTTTTGAGTGAGTTTCTTAATTGTGAGTTCTAATTTGATTGCACTGTGGTCTGAGAGACTGTTATGATTTCTGTTCTTTTGCATTTGCTGAGGAGTGTTTTACCTCCAGTTATGTGGTCAATTTTAGAATAAGTGTGATGTGGTGCTGAGAAGAATGTATATTCTGTGGGTGTGGGGTAAAGAGTTCTGTAGATGTCTGTTAGGTCCACTTGGTCCAGATCTGAGTTCAAGTACTGGATATCCTTGTTAATTCTCTGTCTCTTTGATCTAATATTGACAATCGGATGTTAAAGTCTCCCACTATTATTGTGTGGGAGTCTAAGTCTCTTTGCAGGTTATTAAGAACTTGCTTTATGTATCTGGATGCTCCTGTATTGGGTGCATGTATATTTAGGATAGTTAGCTTTTCTTGTTGTGATCCCTTTACCATTACATAATGCCCTTCTTTGTCTTTTGATCTTTGTTGGTTTAAAGTCTGTATTATCAGAGACTGGGATTGCAACCCTTGCTTTTTTTGCTCTGCATTTGCTCGGTAAATATTCCTCCATCTCTTTATTTTGAGCCTATGTGTGTCTTTGCATGTGAGATGGGTCTCCTGAATATATAGCACACTGATTAATCTTGACTCTTTATCCAATTTGCCAGTCTCTTGTCTTTTGATTGGAGCATTTAGCCCATTAAGGTTAATATTGGTATGTGTGAATTTGATTATGCCATTTTGATGCTAGCTGGTTGTTTTGCCTGTTGGTTGATGCAGTTTCTTCATAGTGTTGATGGTCTTTGTAATTTAGTATGTTTTTGCAGTGGCGGCTGGTACTAGTTGTTGCTTTCCATGTTTAGTACTTCCTTCAGGAGCTCTTGTAACGCAGGTCTGGTGGTGACAAAACCTCTCAGCAGTTGCTTGTCCGGAAAGCATTTTATTTCTCCTTCGCTTATGAAGCTTAGTTTGGCCGGATATGAAATTCTGTGTTGAAAATTCTTTTCTTTAAGGATGTTGAATATTGGCCCCCAATCCGTTCTGGCTTGTAGGATTTCTGCCTAGAGGTCCGCTGTGAGTCTGATGGGCTTCCCTTTATGGGTAACCCGACCTTTCTCTCTGGCTGCCCTTAGCATTTTTTCCTTCATTTCAATCCTGGTGAATCTGATGATTACATTTCTTGGGGTTGCTCTTCTTGAGGAATATCTTTATGGTGTTCGCTGTGTTTCCTGAATTTGAATGTTGGCCTGCCTTGCTAGATTGGGGAAGTTCTCCTGGATAATACCCTGAAGAGTGTTTTCCAGCTTGGATTCATTCTCTCCGTCACATTCAGGTACACCTATCATATGTACATTAGGTCTTTTCACATAATCCCATATTTCTTGGAGGCTTTGTTCATTTCTTTTCACTCTTTTTTCTCTAATCTTACCTTCTTGTTTTATTTCATTGAGTTGATCTTCAATCTCTGATATCCTTTCTTTTGCTTGATTGATTTGGCTATTGAAACTTGTGTATGCTTTGCGAAGATCTTATGCTGTGTTTTTCAGCTCCATCAAGTCGTTTATGTTCTTCTGTACTCTGGTTATTCTAGTTAACATTTCGTCTATCCTTTTTTTCAAGGTTCTTAGCTTCCTTGCATTGGGTTAGAACATGCTCCTTTAGCTTGGAGAAGTTTGTTATTACCCACCTTCTGAAGCCTACTTCTGTGTATTTGTCAAACTCATTTTCCATCCAGTTTTGTTCCCTTGCTGGTGAGGAGTTGTGATCCCTTGGAGAAGAGGCGTTCTGGTTTTTGGAGATTTCAGCCTTTTTGCACTGGTTTCTTCCTTT
This sequence comes from Cacajao melanocephalus, assembly GCA_963573385.1. Lineage (NCBI taxonomy): Eukaryota > Metazoa > Chordata > Mammalia > Primates > Pitheciidae > Cacajao > Cacajao melanocephalus. The sequence continues at coordinate 29,123 of CAUYLG010077225.1, read as the reverse complement.
CTTCATAGATTTTCTGCCTTTGTTCTTTGAAGTTGGTGATCTTTGGATGGGGTCTTTGAGTGGACGTCCTTTCTGTTGATGTTGAAACTATTTCTTTCTGTTAGTAATAGGCTCCTCTGCTGAAGGTCTGCTGGAGTTTGCTGGAGGTCCACTCCAGATCCTGCTTGCCTAGGAATTACCTGCGGGGCTGCAGAACAGCAAAGATTGCTGCCTGTTCTTTCCTCTGGTAACTTATCCCAGAAGGCTACCGACCAGATGCCATCCAGAGCTCTCCTGTATGATGTGTCTCCCAGTCAGGATACACTGGGGCCAGGGAGCCACTTGAGGAGGCAGTCTGTCCCTTATCGGAGCTCGAGTGCTGTGCTGGGAGTTGCATTGCTCCCTTCAGAGCTGCTGGGCAGGGACATTTAAGTCTGCTGAAGCAGAACCCACAACTGCCCCTTTCCCCAGGTGCTGTGTCGCAGGCAGCTGGAGGCTTTATTTATAAGTTCCCTGTCAGGCTGCTGCCTTTTTTCAGAGATGCCCTGCCCGGCAAGAAGGGAGTCTAGTGACAGTGTGCCTGCAGAGGCCTTGCCGAGCCCTAAACTTTCCGGCAACTTTGTTTACACAGGCAAAGTTAAAACCACCTACCCGAGCCTCAGCAATGGCGGACGCGCTTCCTCCCACCAAACTCAAAATGTCCCAGGTCCAGCTCAAACTGCTGTGCTGGCTGTGAGAATTTCAAGCCAGTAGATCTTCGCCTGCTGGTCTTTGTGGGGGTGGGACCTGCCGAGCCAGATCACTTGGCTTCCTGACTCCAGGCCCCTTTTTCAGGAGAATGAGCAGTTCTGTCTTGCTGGCATTCCAGGCGCAACTGGGGTATGAGAAAAAGAAAACTGTGGCTAAAATGGCCGTCCAGTTTTGTGCTGGAAACCCGGGTTACTAGTGTTGTAGGCACCGAAGGGAATCTCCTGGTCTGTGGGTTTTGAAGACCATGGGAAAAGCGCATTATCTGAGCCAGAGTGCCAGAGTATCAGGAAAAGTCCCTAATGGCTTCCCTTGGCTAGGAGAGGGAGTTCTGCCCCTTGTGCTTCCCAGGTGAGGCGATGCTCCACCCTGCTTCGGCTCGCCCTCCTTGGGCTGCACCCAGTGTCTAACCAGTCTCAATGAGATGAACTTGGTACCAGTTGGAAATGCGGAGATCACATGTCTTCTGTGTTGCTCTCACTATTTATTTTTATTGAGACAGAATCTCGATTTGTTGTCCAAGTTGATCTCAATCTACTGGGCTCAAGCTGTCCTTCTGCCTTGGTCTTCTGAAGTACTGGGATTACAGGTGTGAGCCACTGCACCCAGCCTGTTGTAGAAATTCTGGAAAATAAAGCAAAGTATATATTTTAAAATCATTATTCAAAGTACTCCCACCCGCAATCTATTGTACATTGTGGTGACTATAGTTAACAATATGTTGTGTACTTGAAAATTAAGAGAGTAGATTTTAAGAATTTCCGTCACATATGGATGATCAGTTGATTTCAGACAAAGGTGCAAGAATGCACAACGGGAAAAGGACAGTCTCTTTAATAAATGATGTCAGGAAAACTGGATATGCACGTGCATAAGAATGAAATAGTACCCTTGTCTCAGACCACATGATTTCCATATGGAAAAAAATCAAAATGAGTTAAAGATTTAACATGAATCCTGAAATTGTAAAACTACTGGAAAAAAATAGGAAAAACTATACAACATTGGTCTGGGCAGTGACATTTTAGATTTGGCCCCAAAAGCACAGGCAACAAAAACAAAAATACACAACATTACATCAAACTGAAAAGCTTCTGCATTAAAAGGAAACAGCAGAATGAAGAGACATCCTATAGATTGGGTGAAAATATTTTCAAGCCATACATTTAAATAAATAATCCAATTAAAAAATGGGCAAGGAACCTGAATAGATAGACATTTCTCCAAAGAAGACATGCAGATACCCAACAGTTATATGAGAAATTGCTGAATGTCAAGAATCATTAGGGAAATTTAAATTAAAACTGCAATGAAACCATCTCACACCTAGGGGAATGGCTGTTCTTAAAAAGACAAAAGATAAATGTTGGTGATGATGTGGACAAAGAGGGATTCTTGTACATTGTTGCTGAGTATGTAAATTAGTACAGCCCTGATGGAAAATAATACGTAAGTTCCTCAAAAAATTAAAAATAGAATTATATGATTCAGCAGTCTCACTTCTGGGTATTTACACAAAAGATTGGAAATCAGTGTGTCAGAGAGATGCCTGCACTCCCATGTTCATTATAGCACTATTCGCAATAGCCAAGTTTATTCATTTGTTCTCACTGCTATAAGGAAATACTAGAGACTGGGTAGTTAATAAAGAAAAGAGATTTAATTGACTCACAGTTCTGCATGGCTAGGGAGTCCTCAGGAAACTTTTAATCATGGCAGAAGGCACCTCATCACAGGGTGGCAGGAGAAAATGAGTGCCAGTGGGGGAAATACCAGATGCTTATAAAACTATCAGGTCTCATGAAAAGTCACTATCATGAGAACAGCATAGGGGAATTCACCCCCGTGATTCAGTCAACCTCCCACCAGGTCACTTCAACGACACGTGGGGATCATGGGGATTACAACTCAAGATGAGATTTGGGTGGGGACACAGCCAAACCATATAATTCCACCACTGGCCCCTCCCAAATCTCATGTCCTCACACTTCATGCCTTCCCAACAGTCTTCCAAAGGCTTAACTCATACCAGCATTAACCCAGAAGTCCAAGTCCAAAATCTCAACTGAGACAAGGCAAGTCCCTTATGCCTATGAGCCTATAAAATCAAAAGCAAGTTAGTTACTTCCTAGATACAATGGAGGTGCAGGCATTGGGTAGATACACCCATTCCAAATGGGATAAATTGGCCAAAACAAAGTGGCCACAGGCCTCATGCAAGTCTGAAATCCAGTAGGGCAGTCATTAAATTTTCCAAGTGCCAAAGTTCTTCTTTGACCCCGGTGTTTCATAACCAGGTCATGCTCTTGCAAGAGGTGGGCTCCCATAGCCTTGGGTAGCTCCATCCCTGTGGCTTTGCAGGGTATAGTCCACTTCCCAGCTTCTTTCACTAGCTGGCATTGAGCACCTGCAGCTTTTCTAGACACATAGTGCAAGCTGTTGATGGATCTACCATTCTGGGCTCTGAAGGACAGTGTCCCTCTTCTCACAGCTCTACTAGGCAGTGCCCCAGTGGGGACCCTGTGTGAGGGCTCCAGCCCCACATTTCCCTTCCTCATTGCCATAGCAGAGGTTCTTCATGAGGGCAGGTGACTTCTTCTGCCTGAACATCCAGGCATTTCCCTACATCCTTTGAAATCCAGGCAGAGGTTCCCAAGCCTCAATTCTTGACTTCTGTGTACCCAACAGGCTCAACACTACATGGCAACTACCAAGACTTGGGGCTTACACCCTCTGAAGCAGTGGCCTGAACTGTACTTTGGCCCCTTTTGTCCCCTTTTAACCATGGCTGGAGCTGAAGCAGCTGGGACCCAGGGCACCATGTCTTGAGGCTGCATAGAGCAGGGGGCCCCTGGGCCTTGCCCAGGAAACCATTTTTCCCTCCAGGCTTGTGATGGGAGGGGCTGCTCTGAAGGTATCTGATAGGCTCTGGAGACATTTTCCCCATTGTCTTAGTGGTTAACATTTGGCTCCTTGTTGCTTATGCAAATTCCTGCAACTGGCTTGAATTTCTCCTTGGAAAATGGGTTTTTCTTTTCTTTCACATCATCAGGATACAAATTTTCCAAACTTTTATGCTCTGCTACGTCTTGAATGATTTGCTGCTTAGAAGTTTCTTCTGCCAGATACCCTAAATCATCTCAAGTTCCAAGTTCCACACATCTCTAGGAGAGGGGAAAATGCCACCAGTCTCTTTGCTAAAGCATAGCAAGAGTGACCTTTACTCCAGTTCTCAACAAGTTCCTCAATCTCCATCTGAGACCACCTCTGCCTGGACTTCATTATCTATACCACTATCAGCATTTTGGTCAAAGCTATTAAACAAGTCGCTAGGAAGTTCCAGATTTTCCCAAGTCTTTTTGTCTTTTGAGTCCTCCAAGTCTCTAGGAAGTTCTACACTTTCCCACATTTTCTTGTCGTCTTCTAAGTCCTCCAAATTGTTTAAACTTCTGCCTGTTACTCAGTTCCAAAGTCGCTTCCACATTTTCAGATGTCCTTATGTAGCACCCTACTGCCAGTACCAATTTACTGTATTAGTCTGTTCTCACACTGCTATGAAGAAATACCCAAGACTGGGTAATTTATAAAGAAAAGTTTGACTCAGTTCCACATGGTTAGGAAGGCTTCAAGAAACTCATAATTATGGCAGAAGGCACCTCTTTACTGTGTGGCAGGAGAGATAATGAGTGCCAGCAGGGGAAATGCCAGATGCTAATAAAACTATCAGATCTCTTAAGAATTCACTCATTATCATGGGAACAGCTTGGGGAAAACCATCCCCATGATTCAGTTACCACTGGGTCACTGCCATGACACATGGGGATCCTGGGGATTACAATTCAAGATGAGATTTGGGTGGGGACACAGCCAAACCGTATCACCAAGTTACACAATCAACCTAATTGTTCATTAGCAGATGAATGGATAAAGTACAGGTGATACATACATACAATGGAATACTATTCAGCTTTATAAAACAAGCAGATGTGCAAATTCTGTCACTTGAGACAACATGGATGGAACTGCAGAGCAGAGAAATATTGCATGTTCTCACTTATATTTAGAATCTAAAACAGTCAACTCAGAGGCAGAGAGTAGAATGGTGGTTCCAGAGGCTGCAGGGTGGGGAAAAAGCAGGTTGGGGAAAAAGGGGAGAGATGATGTTTGTTAAAGGGTACAGAGCCTCAGAGAGGAGGAATACTATTTTTTTAATTCTATTGCACAGCATAGTGAATATAGTTAATAGTGTATTGTGCCTTGCAAAATTGCTGAGTAAATTGTTAATGTTCTCACCACAAAATTGATAAGTATTTGAGGTGATAGATATGTTAATTAGCATGATTTAATTATTCTACCTGTAGTCATAGATTATAATAACATCACTTTGTACCTATAAATTTATACAGCTGTAATGTCAGCTTACAAAGATATGTATGTGAGGTAATACATATATTAATTAGCTTAATTTAGCAATTCCATAGTGTGTACATATATGAAAACATCATGATGTACAACATACATAGTTTAAAAAAAAAAGTATTCCACCAACTATTTTTAGTGTTGTTTTTTTTTTTAACCCAACCACATAAGCACAATTTCCTAAAATAGGAACTGACCCTCTCCTGTAAAACATTTCATTATGGTTACATCTTTATGACATGAGAACAACTAGTTGAAAAGTGATGATTTTTTTAGTCTGTTATCCAACTGTTCGGTAAGAACTAGTTTGACTACTTTTTTCACCCCACATTCAATTTGGTTCACTAGTTTAGTGGTCCCTCCTCCATGTCATCTCTACCCAGTATGTGTATTATGTTGTATTTTGGGGAAGATACAAAGAGAAAAGTTATTATTTACTGTTAATTGAATTTGGACAACCTGTTGAATCTCTTGCTTCTCACTTCCTGCTATAAAATAGAACTGATGATAGAGAGACGGCTGTCTCATGAGGCTAAGAGTATAACTATCTCATGGGATAAATGAGGTAACATGTGTAAAGCACCTGGCACAAAACCAGGACCTAAATAAATGTGTTCCTCCTAGTTCTGGCCACACTTAACTTTTTGGTTCCTCCTTGCTCTGCCCTCTCTGCCACAAGACCTTTGCATGTTCTGTTCTCACAACCTGAAGAGCTCCTTCCATTCTTCGCCTTTTCCTGACTAACACCCTTTCAACTTTTAGACTGCTCAAGCTTCGTTTCCTCAGGGACAGTCCTAGACCTCTAGGCCTATAACCTGCCTTCAGAGCACCTTGTGGTATCCTGGTTTACAGTGATATAATGTGATGCTTAATTTCACTCTGCCTCTCCAACTAGAAAGTCAGCTCCTTTAGGGAGAAGGCTGATTGTACTCACGACTACCTCCCCAGCACCCAATGCTGTTTTTGTTGAAACAGTAAAGGATGTGGGAATGCTATGGGAGGAGTAAACTAGTTTTTGAGTTTTTGGCTATGCTTGCAGCCAGTCTTCCTGCTGTGTGGTGCTCCCATCTCAGAGGCTGCTGCTGGAGATGCTCAGGTGGTTCAGGCCCTGTGGCTGTTGGCAAGGTGGGAGCATCTGTGGTCCTGCTGACATAAAGGAGGGTAATGAAAGTGACACAGGAAAGAGATGTTGTGAGGCTTTAGTGATGGTGGGGCAGTGTTGCTGAAGTCCCTCAGGGAGTTTGGATTTGATTGCAGTGAGTCTGGCTGCATCTGAATGCCTATAATAGCTTACAGTAAAAAATGCTATGTATAAAATGTCACACATTTGCTTGGTAGAATGCTCTGATTGTCAGGAGTTAACTTTTGCACTGAAAATAGTCTTCTTGGTTTGGTGTAAGTAGAGTCACATTACCGCACACACACAGGCACTCATGCTTTTATGTTTGTTAATTGTAAGGAAATGTTTTCTCAAGGCAAGAGTGAAAGGTTCACAGAGTGCCAAAGACCTTCCCAAAGAGGAAAGTTTAATTTTAGAAACTTTATTTTGTATGCCAAAACTTGCCTTTCAGTAGTTTCATGTAATGTTTCTGCTGACACAAGTTGAAAAGTGCATTCTGTTATCAAGCAAAAAAAAAAAAACTGAAGAGAAACCATAAGCATGATTATGAAGAAGAGAAAAGAACTGGAAGAAAGTAGACATCACCATAGATTTAAATTTCATAGTCTTAAAATTATTTGGTTGCAAGCAGTAGAAACCATCTGTAACTAACTTAGATAAACAAGGACTTGTTAAACACCTGCTGTCCAACACTCACAAAACTTGGAGAAAACTGAACTAGATCTAGTGTGGCTAGGGACTTCAGGGGTGGGATTTTACAGATCTCCTGAGGTGATTGCCATCAAAGTGACTGTATTAACTGTTGTCCATCCCGGTGTATGCTACTCACAGTTTATACTCCTAGGAGAGGCTGATTGACCTGGTTTGAATCTAATGCTTACTCACTCATAGTCCTTCCAAGCCCCAGGGAATGAGAGAAGGGTGGTTTCCTGAAGAAAGAGTGGAACAGAAGCTGGGCAGGGAAAAAAGAACAGATGTTCACTCTACCAGCCCCATAGCCATAGTCAGTGGTAATGAGTTTGCCTGGCCAGAGTCAGTGGCCAGTAGTTACTAGTTTTCTTTCTCTTCAGAAACATCTGCCCTTGTCGGAGTTATAGTCTGTTCTCAATGAGCTGCAGTGAAAATGTTTTAAATTGGAGATGGATCTTTTCCCAAGGATCTCAGAATGTCTTTTTCAGTTAGCTTTATAAAGTTACTGTCCAGGTGGCCATTTAATTTCTGTTATAGGATAAATTAATCTAGGGGAAAACTTCTTTAAAATGACTTTCTTTTTGGTGGAGCTCACTGGCTTACACCTGTAACCCCAAGTGTAAGCGCTTTGGGAGGCCAAGGTGGGTGGATCACCTGAGGTCAGGAGTTCGAGACCAGCCTGGCCAACATGGCAAAACCCTCTCTCTACTTTTAGTAGAAGGAGCTACTAAAAAATACAAAAACATTAGCCGGGTGTGGTGGCGGGAACCAGTAATCCCATCTACTCTGGAGGCTGAGGCAGAATTGCTTGAACCCGGGAGGTGGAGGTTGCAGTGAGCCAAGATTATGCCACTGCACTCCAGCCTGGGCGATAGAGTGAAACACTATCTCAAAAAAGTAAAATAAAATGACTTTTTTTTTTTAATTGTGAAGAATATAGGCTAAGATTATATTACAGTAGTGACATATAATAATGTATTCAGGATAAAAAATTGAAGATAGATCTGAAATACCAACATCCTAAACTAAGGAAACCTTTAAAATTAACCTACTCTTGTTTTTTTCTTCTTAGCTAATAGTAAATAACCATAGACTCACACTCCGAGAAAGGGTGAGGAAGGGACAATTCAGACCTCTCTAGACTCCATGCATGGCCTGGTTAAATCACTTTTTTTTATCGGCATCTCATTTTTTCCCCCAGCAAGTTTATATCCTTGTTGAGAAAGTGTGTCTTGCCAGAAAATTATTGTGATAATTTTTATAAGATATGTGTATTCTTTTCTGAATCTCAGAGTAAATATTCTTTGTCTTCCTAAATGAACTGGCAGAATGTTTACATTTGAATTCTATTTCCTTAGAATTTATGCGCTCTCCCTGTTCCTTCTCTCCCAATTCTGCCTTCTCCACTTGTTCCTCATAGTTCTTAGGCATGTACTACTTCAGCAGAGACCTGGGTCCTCTTTTGTGAAACCCAGTCAACAAAAAGTTTAAGGAACAAGTCAAGACTGAAGACTGATTGAGTTCATTTAAGTATGGTAGGATTGCATGGTGCCATTTGATATTAAAAAGCATGTATTGTTTAAGAAACTAAACAAAAGCCAACTGTGTTTGAACAACAGTGTTTGTCAGTGAACCAGCTAGATATGTAGGATAAAGATAAGATATGTATAGTGCGTTTCAGCCACAGACTAGATTGTGAAAAAGAGAACCAGCAGAAAACTGCAAAACAAAAAACCCTGCAACTTAATTCCAGAGCTTGCTCCTCCTGCAATAGGCAGTAATATATTTATAGTTAGAAAACTTCAATTTGGGTTGACAACATCCCAACTACAGAAGATGAAATAACTGATGTATAATACCTAGACACAAAACTTTTTATCAACTGAATAGCCAGTTGTGGATTTTGATCAATAAGTGGGGAGAAAAAGCAACTTTAAAAACATTAAGCCATGAGTTTATTCAATCTATATCTCTGTGTTCTAATAAGTAAATTTGCTTTCATTGTTAAACAGCATCAACAAAGGGACATCAGAGATCTTTGCATATCTTATTTGGTTGTAAGCTTTTTGAAGTCAAAGGTAATTTTTCTGACTTCTTTACAGTAGCTAAAACTTACATAGCGACCTCTTTAGGCAAGAAAAATTACCGTAAAGAAATTGATCTTAGATAACTTTCCACTAAGGGTTTTAACCTTTTTGTTTTGTTTTAAAAATCTTTCAGGATGAACACTTTGAAAGTCTACTAGTTAGCTCAAAGCAGTTTTCCTTGAGGACCCACGTTTACTCCAGGCTGGGAGACAGAGCAAGAACCCATCTCTTAAAAAAATAATAATAATAATAAATATAGATAGAGGGAAATAAATTGTGATACAGCTGTAAAAGCACTGTGTGCATCGACTCCCTTCCGTTACTGCTTCCTAAAGTTATGAAGACTTGAGTTAATGTAGCCAAAGTGCTCAGAACAGTGCCTGGCACATAATAAGTGCTATGTATGTGTTAACTATTATTAAGAGTGCGTGGCTTACAGTTGGGAACCAGCCCAACCCTGTACGTAGGTGCCCCGTGTCCCGGTGAGGGAGTGAGAAAAATAAGGCAGAGATGAGTAGAATTCAACAGCATGGGTCCAGGGGTCCAACGCACTCTCACGTAGGGTGAACCATGTTGGCATTGAGCTCTGGGCTCCACACACTTTTATTGGGTGCATTATCTTGTTAACCTTTTGGGCCGTGGGAGTTGAGAGGGAAGAGCGTGTGTCTGCAGCATTCAGTAGCAAATATGGTTCTTCTAAGAAATGCTAACTAAGGACACTGAGTTTTTACCACCCATTGTCTATCCAGGTGCATTTGCAAAAGAGGCATAGTGGATAAGGCGCCAGAAGATCTGACTACACACAGTGCATCAAGGCGTTTTCAGTACATCAAGGGGTTTTTATCTCCTGAGCATTGTAGACACAGCAATGAGAATTACTCCATATTCTGAGAACATAGGCAGAGCCTGTGGCGTTCTGGTTGTCTCTGCCCTGCAAGACTTTCCTGTCCTGCAAGCTCCCGTCTGCAAAGACCACCCCCCACCCCCCGCCAACCCAGTCTTGTGAGTAGAGATTGCATTCCTTCCCAGAGTTCTTGCATAAGCTCTCTTGACGAGACCCTCACGCAGACCCTATGTTGGTAAGAAATATGGGACCAAAGCAGTTTTTCTTGGTTTGCAACCACACCTCAGCGTTCCAAGGTTTAAAGTGCTCTTAGGTGGTCTTTACCGTAGGCCTCCTGTTACCCCTTGATCTCTGCTTTTATTTTACTGCACCACAGTTTAGAGTTTTCTTAATTCAGTGTTTGATCCGTGGCACAAATCTCAGTGTATAAATAGCAAAGCAAGCTTGTAATCATTTAACTATAAGTAACATAGGTCTGCCCCTGGCCATCTTTTCCTACAGCTCATGCCTGTAATCTCAGTACTTTGGGAGGACGAGGTGGGTGGATCATGAGGTCATGAGTTCAAGACCAGCCTGACAAATATGGTGAAACCCCATCTCTACAAAAAATACAAAAATTAGCCTGATGTGGTGGCGCGTGCCTGTAGTCCCACCTTCTCGGGAGGCTGAGGCAAGAGAATCGCTTGAACCTGGGAGGCGGAGGTTGCAGTGAGCTGAGATTGCGCCACTACTCTCCAGGCCAGGTGACAGAGCGAGACTCCATCTCAAAAAAAAAAAAAAAGTAATCTAAACTCATTGGTCAGGAGTGGCAAAGTCAGAGTTCTGATAGGATACTGTGGTTATTTAAACTCAAAACCAGAGCTGCAGAAATCCATCTGACCTTTTTTATATTTAGAGAAAATTCTGCTACCTAAGCCTCTGATATTTCGTTATAGTCACTCAACAAATGTTCATTTGGTACCTTTTATGTGTTGGGCAGTGTGCCAGGTACTAAGGGTGCTATAGAGACTTGACATAAATATCACCATTAGGGTGCTCATAATTTAATTGGGAAGTTAATAAAAACAAAAATAACTATAATAAAAGACCAGTATGCTAAGTATAATAATAAAGGTGCAGATAACATAAGTGAGCCCTCAGAAAAGGGAGAGATTACTTTCAGTTAGGAAAACCTTGAGGGCCAGGCACAGCAGCTCATGCCTGTAATTCCAGCACCTTGGGAGGCAGATGGCTTGAGCCTAGGAGTCAAGACCAGCTTGCGCAAGATGGCGAAATCCTGTCTCCACAAAAAACACAGAAATTAGAAATGTGGTGGCTCATGCCTGTAGCTTCAGCTTCTTAGGTAGGTGAAGTGGGAGGATCACCTGAGCCTGGGAGGTTGAAGCCACAGTGAGCTATGACCATGCCACTGCACTCCAGCCTGGGCGACAGAGTGAGACCTTGCCTAAAAATAAAAACTGGAGTAAATAGTGCTTGAACTAGGTCTGAGTGGATGTGACATTGATTGATGGATGGAGAAAAAACAGACATTGCTTTTTATCAGTATTATTGGAGGATACAACATGAACATTGGTGAGGGGGAAGGAAATGGGTTTGTGCTCAAAAGAAGGTCCAGGCCAACCGTCTTTATTATTTGCACGTCACCCGTTGCAAAATGATGTTGCTGGTGGTTATAACAGTGATAACCATTTGTTGCACATAATGCTGTTACCAGGCATTGTTGTTCAAGGTGTTTCATACTTGTTATTGCATTCCACACAATAACCATATGAGTTAAGTATTACTTTCGCTATTTTAGAGATGAAGAAAGAGCTACACAGAAAATAGACTGGGCCACAATTTAAGCACAGGACTGGTTGGTACAAAAGCCTGTGTTTCTTTCTGAGATGCCTGGGTGCTTCTCGGAGATCTGAAGTAATTGCTTGACAGATAATAGACATATATGCTATCATCTTGATAATAGAAACGGATACAAATTAGGATATTCTTCATTCTCACTTCCATATTTTCTTTTCTGTTTTTTGTTTTTTTTTTTTCTGAGACAGAGTTTCACTCTTGTTGCCCAGGCTGGAGTGCAATGCCACAATCTCAGCTCACTGCAACCTCCACCTCCCGGGTTCAAGTGATTCTCCTGCCTCAGCCTCCCGAGTAGCTGGGATTACAAGCATGCACCACCACACCCGGCTATCTTTGTATTTTTGGTAGAGACAGGGTCTCTCCATGTTGGTCAGGCTGGTCTCGAACTCAGCCTCAGGTGATTCACCCGCCTCGGCCTCCCAACATGCTGGGATTACACATGTGAGCCACCACGCCCAGCTTACATTTTCAATAAACAAGAGATTTTCTACCCTCCAGTGTTTCCTGGAAACACCAAATAAAAACATATTTTTGTCTTTCACCAAGAGTGTTCTTCTGAAAAACCTGGCTCAGTGAGCATGCAAACAGTACAGCATTGGGAACATTCATTCTGGCTGTAGTGGCTTGAGGACCCACATCTACAAGCTTTGACTCCTCTCTTTTCAGTGTCAGATAAGTAGTCTTACCTATGTAAATCAAATTTGAACTTTTAGAATGGAATTCAGGGTTTTCTGTACCCTGACTCCCCTCACTTCCTGAGTTTCTTTCTTTCTTTCTTCTTTTCCTTTTTTTTTTTTTTTTTGAGACAGAGTCTTGCTCTGTCACCCAGGCTGGAGTGCAGTGGTGCTATCTTGGCTCACTGTAGCCTCTGCCTCTGGGTTCAGGCAGTTCTCCCACCACAGCCTCCCAAGTGGCTGGGACTACAGGTGTACACCACCATGCCCAGCTAATTTTTGTCTTTGTTACTAAAGATGGGGTTTTGCCATGTTGGCCAGGCTGGTCTGGAACCTCTGGCCTCAAGTGATCCACCTGCCTCAGCCTCTCAAAGTCCTGGGATTACAGGCATGAGCCACCACACCAGGCCTTGCATTTATTTTCAGACTGTAAAATGGCAGTAAGTGTACTTCTATAAAGTATATGGAATGCTTGATAAAAGTATTCACTGCTTTATAAATATTGTTTTTATAATAGTCTTGTGAGACAGCATTCTCAGAGGTTTCTTTCTAAATACGTAGTAGTCTTCGTTCCTACATTTGAGTGGCTTCAGATGACTTACATTAGCTTTTGTCTCCCATTTGGTGACAGACTTAACTGTCCTGTCTTTGTATTGGCATTATGCCTCCCTCTAATTGCCCACTCCTCCCTCAATTTGCTGCTTTTAATTAGCAGTCAACTAGGAAACCACATAATAGAACTTGTTAGCAACGTGTCTAAAATTAAAGCCATTTCGTTCTTTTCTTTTACAGGAGGTGATTTTTTTTAAAAATCTGAATTGGTTTAAAACTTTTTTATATTTTTGTTTTTTAAATCTTGATAGCCTTTTAAAAATTGTAGAAGTTAATGCATGCACTTAATATTTCAAGTAGTGCAAAAGTGTATAAAAAAGTATCCTGCTCTTGCCTCCCTTTGTCTTCCCAATACCTCCCTAGAAATAATCACTGTTAGCTGGTGTGACTGTACAAAAGAGACGTATACATAATATTGTACAAGTTGCTTTTTTGACTGAACTATGAATTACTGATTTTTTGTGTTAGTGGTTATCTAGTGATACGTATCAGAACCCCAGAACTAAGTGGTTTAAAACTGCACTTATCATCTTATGGTTCCTATGTGTCAGGAGTTTAGAAGTAGCTTAGCTGGGTTCAGATGTGAGGTTGTAGTCATGAAGGCTTAACTGGGGATAGAGAATTTTCTTCTAGTGTCACTTGCTCACATGGCTGGCTGTTGGCAGACAGCCTCAGTTCTCCATGAGTTCCCTGTAGGACTGCCTGAGTGTCTTCACAGCATGGTGCCAGGCTTCCCCAAAAGGGAGTGGACTCTAGAGGGAACTGGGAGGGAACTATCCATCCTTATTATGACGTAGCCTCAGAAGTCATAGAGCATTATTTCATTCTGCCCTGTTCTCAGAGTCTGGTTAGGTCCACCAAAAACGGAAATTGAATGAGGCTTCACTTTTTGAAGGGAGGCTTATCAAAGAATTTATGGACATACTTTAAAACGACCACAGTATGTATAGTTGTGTCTCATTCATTTACATGTTTGCGTTGTGTTACATAGTACGGGTATACCATAATGTTTCTTTAGCCATGCCCCCTTGTGGATATTTTTACTCTTCTAAACAGTGCTGCAGTGAACATACATAGACACCTTTAGCAGCTTGAGCTAGGATTTAGCTAGATTTTTTTTTTAAGGCGGAGTCTCTGTGTCCGCCAGGCTGGAGTGCAATGGCATGATCTTGGCACACTGCAACCTCCGCCTCCCAGATTCAAGCAATTCTCCTTCCTCAGCTTCCCGAGTAGCTGGGAATAAAGGTGCCCGCCACCACATTCGACTAATTTTTTGTATTTTTAGTAGAGATGGGGTTTCACCATGTTGGCCAGGCTGGTCTCTAACTCCTGACCTCGTGATCCTCCCACCTTGGCCTCCCTAAGTGCTGGGATGACAGGCCTGCGCCACCGCTCCCGGCCTTAGCTAGATTCTTAAAAGTCGGATTGTTGGGCTGGGTGTGGTGGCACACATCTGTCATCCCAGCACTTAGGGAGGCCCAGGCAGGTGGATTGCCTGAGCTCAGGAGTTCGCAACCAGCCTGGGCAACATGGTGGAACCCCATCTCTACTAAAAATACAAAAAGTTAGCTGGGCATGGTGGTGCAGGCCTGTAATCCCAGCTACCTGGGAGGCTGAGGCAGGTGAATTGCTTGAACCCGGGAGGCAGCGGTTGCAATGAGCTGAGATCATGCCACTGCACTCCAGCCTGGGTGACAGAGTGAGACTCTGTCTCAAAAAAAGAAAAAAAGTGGGATTGTTGGGTCAGTAGGTGTTGGGTTCTGAGGGCCTGAGAGGTAGGTCTGCTATAACTAAAAAACCTGAATGTGTACTAACATGTTTTACCTTTCAACTCTGTTCTGGGTAGGTTCTTCAGAAAGATATTGGAATTAATCATTGCATGATGCCTGACTCGTGGAAACATAAAACATCTTAAAACATTGCTCTTAGGATGAAAAATTTAAATAATGTTTGGTTCAGTTAAAAAAAAATTTAAATACTATAGAAATGAATGAAATAGAGCTAAAGATGTCAATATGAATGAAATTCATAATATTGAATGCAAAAAGCAAATAACATACATTTTGCATGATGCTATTTATATAAAATTTCAGTGTATGAAAAGCATGGTATTATGTTCCTTAGAAATAGATTGGTGTGAAGTAAAAATACAGAGAAATGTATGAGAATGATAAATCCAGAATTCAGGAAGGGATGCGGTTGAGGAGGGGCACACTTTTTGGGGATTTCTTAATTGGCAGAATGGTGAGAACACAGATATTTGTATTATTCTCTTCACTTTTTTTTTTAATTTGAGATGGAGTCTTGCTGTGTCGCCCAGGCTGGAGTGCAGTGGCATGATCTTGGCTCACTGCAGCCTCCACCTGCCAGGTTCAAGCCATTCTCCTGCCTCAGCCTGCTGATGTAACTGAGATTACAGGCGTGTGCCACCATACCTGGCTAATTTTGTATTTTTTAGTAGAGACAAGGTTTCACCATGTTGGCCAGGCTGGTCTCAAACTCCTGACCTCAAGTGATCCCCCCATCTCAGACTCACTGTGCTGGGATTACAGGTGTGAGCCACCACACTCGGCCATTCTTTTCACCTTTACCTTCAACATTACTGATGAAGTGTGTACGTTTTATTGATTGATTATGATTCTAGTGCATGAAGGTAATCAGTGGTAAAATTAATGCCTAATCAATATGTACAGTTAATAGCAAATATGGCAGACTCTAGAATTCAAGTGTATTTTTGTTAGGAAACAGTAAACTAATGACAAGAGCACCAGGCTCAGATGAGTCAAAGTGACTTGACTGCCACCTCTGACAGCAATTTGGGGTATTTATTTAACCTTCTGAGTCAGTTTTCTCATCTGCATATTGGGGAGAGCAAACCCATCTACCATTGCTGTTCTACAGATCATGTGAAATTTTTTAAAAATTAAAAATACGAAAAGCACCTAGCATGGTGACTGCACACAGCAAATGTTCAGTATTTTCTTCCTGCTTCCCTGGATTACTGCCATCTCCAGTTTGGTACTGTTGGTAACATTAAACAAGTATGTGTTTTTATTAACTGGTGAAGTTTCCATTTTTACTTCGTCTTGTGAGAAAACATGTTCAGTATTAAATATTAAATTTTCTTATGCCTTTACACAATGAATTAAAATTATTTACTAGTAGATACTAAACTGTACAGTTGTCATCTCTAGAGATTTCTTTCATGCTGACATTTGAGCAGACAGTTTTTTTTTTGCTGACTGAATATCTCTTTGTTGTGGTGCGTTGAGCTTGTTAATGACCAAATTCTTATGTGGCAGCTGCACATTACACATGCTTATTCCCTGTATTTAGACCATAAATCTTCTGTAACTGAGTGACAGCACCACCTGCACAGCCTTTCAGGGCTGCAAATATAGCTCTAATAATGTTATTTGAAAATATTTCAGACGTGTTTTCTCACACATTTTAGTCCCGCTCTGACAGTAAAATATTTTAGAGTATGAGAAGTTGTTATTATTTTATGTGGATTTTATAATGGAGACAGACTGATAGTATGTGTTGTATGCAGGTTTATAGAACATGGGATATCAAAAGTATTTGGTACATACCCAGTGGAGGTTTATAAAATAGTTGGAGTAATTCTGAGCATGTTTATGTTGTTATTTTTTTCTACCTAAAATCTACTTATCCCCTAGATTTTTTTGTTGTTGTTGTTGTTTTCTTTTGAGATGGAATCTCACTCTGTCACTGAGGCTGGAGTGCAGTGGTGCTATCTTGACTCACTGCAATTTTCGCCTCCCGGGTTCAAGTAATTCTTGTGCCTCAGCCTCCAGAGTAGCTGGGATTACAGGCATGCACCACCACGCCTGGCTAATTTTTGTATTTTTGCAGAGACAGGGTTTCACCATGTTGGCCAGGCTAGTCTAGAACTCCTGACCTCAAGTGACCCACCTGCCTCGTGTTCCCGAAGTGAGCCACTGCGCCTGACCCCCTAGTTTCATCATTCTTAGCCAGCAATATGTTAAAAGTTAACATTGGAACATTGACACATTCACTTACGCATCCTAACCAAAGCTTCTTAACTTTGTGACATTGCTTCTTGTGACTGGCAGCCTAATAGTGATGAAGTTCAGGGACTCCTTAGCCAGCCTCAGGAAGTCCAAATCTTGGTTCTTCCCCTTACTAGCTTGTGTCCCTAGGCAAGTTACTCAACCTCTGTGTACCTTAGTTTCATCTGTAAAATGGGGATGACAATAACATCTGCCTCCTAGGGTTATGAAAATTACAAATGTTTATAAAATATTTAGAACAGTACTCGATGCAGAATGAGCCTTGTCAAAGTATTCATTGAAAACTGCTGGGACAGACAGATACCTATAGAGCACACAGGGCCCAGCTTTGTGAGCTCATTCCAGGTCAGATCTATGCCTAGACAGTAAAAGACATTTACTATCCTCTTAGTCACATTAGTAATACAAATGGATAAGGATAGTAAGGAATATAAAACATCAACAATGATGCTTTCCCTTTGGCCAAACCTAACCAGAAGCCTTCAGGGGTAAGGGAAGCTGTCAGTGCAGTCTATAAGTGTCACCTCTTAGGGCAGAGAGCAGGCTGGATGAGAGTGGGGAGGGGATCTGGAGATGCAAATAGTTTCTAAGACAGAGTGTCTTAATTCCTATATAATTCATATATTTTTGCATATTTCTGTATAAAAATAAGTCTTCTCCATTGCCTTCTAATATACTTAAGTTTCCACAGAAAAAAAGTTGGCCTCAGCATGTAACTGGAAGGGAATATAAAAATTCTGAGTTGCTTACAGTGTATTTCCTAGATTAATATTTCAAGGCTTAAAACAAGGGAAAAACAGTTCATTTTCTTTTTCTTTTTTTAAAGTTCATTTTCTGCCTAATCCATAGAAGCCATTCCAAGCATGGGAGAAATGTTGAAGAGCTGATGGATAGAATTGATAATGCTGCCTCCCACATAGAAATGCAGGCCAAACTACTCACCCCACCTTGAGACTTCCAATCCACACTAATAACTTGTGTTCATAAATAGAACAATTGAATTTTCCTTTTAGATTGATAATTCTGTTCCTTATTCAGCCATCTCATTATTCTTCCAGTAGAAACCCATTGAGTTCACTCTACTGTTTACATCTTCAAGGGTATAATGCTAGTGTAGAATATACTGAATTTTAAGTTAAAAAAAATGTATTTTAAGAAGCCGTTGTCTAACACACTGGACACACAGTTGCCCTGGGGAGTTTAGGTAGCTGAGAGCTGATGAAAGAGGAGACTTTTTTTTTTTTTTTTTTTGAGACAGAGTCTTGCACTGTTGCCCAGGCTGGAGTGCAGTGGTGCTATTTCTGTTCACTGCAACATCTGTCTCCCGGGTTCAAGCGATTCTCCTGCCTCAGCCTCCCAAGTAGCTGAGATTACAGGCATCCGCCACCAGCCCAGCTAATTTTTTGTAGTTTCAGTAGAGATGGGGTTTCACTGTAATGGTCAGGCTGGTCTTGAACTCCTGACCTTGTGACTGCCTGCCTCAGCCTCCCAAAGTGCTGGGATTACAGGCGTGAGCCACTGTGACCGGCCAAGGAGGAGACTTTCTAATTCTCTTGGTGATTTCTTGATAGAGGACCATTTAAAACTACTTATGGGGGATTGTGAAGGAAGCTTTCTTGCCTCATACCATTGGATTAATTTCATGTCTAGGTACATGATTAACCCTGGTTTGACAATTGATGTTGGTAGCCAAAAGTACTTAGGATATGAGGAAACATGAACAAGGATTGAAATTAAATATGGATGAAGAATGGAATGTCCTTTAGTATAACATGTACCTTAATTTTTTTTTTTTTTTTTTTTTTTTTTTTTGAGACGGAGTCTCGCTCTGTAGCCCAGGCTGGAGTGCAGTGGCACAATCTCGAGTCACTGCAACCTCCGCCTCCCTGGTCCCGCTTCAAGCAATTCTCCTATCTCAGCCTCCCAAGTAGCTGGGATTATAGGCACGAGCCACCATGCCCAGCTAATTTTTGTATTTTTTAGTAGAGATGGGGTTTCACTATGTTGGCCAGTCTGGTCTTGAACTCCTGACCTCGTGATCCACCTGCCTCGGCCTCCCAAAGTGCTGGGATTATAGGTGTGAGCCACCCGCGCCTGGCCCATGTACCTTAATTTTTACATTAGTGAACATGAAAGCTGAAAAGCCATAAACTTGAATGCATACACTTTTTTTCTTTCCAACTTTTATTTTACGTTCAGGAGTACACGTGCAGATTTGTTACATGGGTAAATTGTGTGTGACAGGAGTTTGGTGTAGATTATTACATCATGCAGGTAATGAGCATAGTACTGAAAAAGTAGTTTTTTGATCCTCCCCCTCCTCCCTACTTCTACCTTCAGGTAGGTCTTGGTGTCTTATTCTCTCTTTAGTGTCCATTGTGAGCACGTTATTTAGCTCTCACTTAAAATTGAGAACATGTAGTATTTGATTTTCTTTTCTGTGTTAATTTGCTTAGGATCATGGCTTCCAGCAGCATCTGTGTTGCCGCAAAGGACGTGATTTCATTCCTTTTTATGGCTATGTAGTAGTCCATGGTGTGTATTAATACCACATGATTTAATTCCTTTTTATGGCTATGTAGTATTCTATGGTGTGTATTAATACTACATTTTATTTATCCAGTCCACCACTGTTGGGCATCTAGGTTGATTTGATGCCATGTCTTTGCTATTGTGAATAGTGTTGCAATTAACATATGTGTGCATATGAATTTATAATAGAATGATTTATATTTAGGGTATATACCCAGTAATGGGATTGCCAGGTCAAATTGTACTTCTGTTTTAAGTTCTTTGTGAAACCTTCAAACTGCTTTCCACAGTGGCTGACCTAATTTACATTCTCATCAGCAGTATATAAGCATTTCTTTTTCTCCATGCCTTGCCAGTATCTTTTTTTTTTGACTTTTTACCATTCTGACTGGCATGAGATGCTGTCTCACTGTGGTTTGATTTGCATTTCTCTAATAATTAGTGATGTTGAGCATTTTTTATATGCTTGTTGGCTGCATGTGTATGTCTTCTTTTGGGAAGTGTATGTCTTCTTTTGGGAAGTGTCTGTTCATATCCTTTTAATAAGGGTTGTTTTTTGCCTGTAAATTTAAGTTCCTTATAGATTCTAGATATTAGACCTGTGTCAGATGCATAGTTTGCAGATATTTTCTCCCATTCTATAGGTTTTCTGTTTACTCTGTTGATAGTTTCTTTTGCAGTACAGTAGCTCTTTAATTAGGTTGCACTTCTCAACTTCTGTTTTTGTTGCAGTTGCCTTTGGTGTCTCTGTCATGAAAGCGTTGACAAGGCCGATGGCCGGAATGGTGTTTTCCTAGGTTTTCTTCTAGGGTGGTTTTTTTTTTTTCCCTTGCCTTCCTCTCTTCCTCTCTTCTAGGGTTTTTATAGTTTTAGGTTTTACATTTAAGTCTTTAATCCATCTTGAGTTGATTTTCACATGTGGTGAAAGGAAGGTGTCCAGTTTCTATCTTCTGCTTATGGCTAGCCAGTTATCCCAGTACCATTTATTGAATAGGGACTCCTTTCCCCATTGCACATTTTTGTTAACTTTGTCAAAGATCAGGTGGCTGTAGTTGTGAAGCTTTATTTCTGGGTTATCTAAACTGTTCTGTTGTTCTGTGTATCAGTTTTTGTACCAATACCATGCTGTTTTGGTTACTTTACCCTTGTAGTAGAGTTTAAAGTCAGGTAGCATGATGACTCTAGCTTTGCTCTTTTTGCTTAGGATTGCTTTGGCTAGTTGGGCTTTTTTGGTTCCGTATGAATTTTAGAAGAGTTTTTTTTTTTCACTTACGTGAAGAATGGCCTTGGTGGTTTAATTGTCAGTAGCACTGAATCTATAAATTGCTTTGGGCAGTATAGCCATCTTAATAATACTGATTCTTCTATCCATGAGCGAAGAATGGTTTTCTGTTTGTTTGTGTCATTTCTGTTTTCTTTGAGCAGTGTTTTATAATTCTCCTTATGGAGATCTTTCACTTCCCCGGTTAACTGTATTCGTAGGTATTTGTATGTGTGTGGTGGGGGCAAGAGGAATGCTGCTGTGAATGGGATTGCACTCCTGATTTCGCCCTCAGATTGGGCATTATTGGTATATAGAAATGTTACTCATTTTTGTACATTCATTTTGCATCCCGAAACTTTGCTGAAGTTATTAGTCAGATCTAGGAGCCCTTGGGCAGAGACTGGGGTTTTCTAGAGAATCATATCATCTATGAAGAGAGAGTTTGACTTTCTCTTGGCTACCTGTTATTTCTTTCTCTTGCTTCACTGCCCTGGCTAGGACTTCCAGTACTGTCTTGAATAGGAGTGGTGAGAGTGGGCATTTTTGTCTTGTTCTGGTTCTCAAAGGGAGTGCTTCCAGCTTTTGCCCACACAGTATGATGTTAGCTGTAGTTTTGTCATAGATGGATCTTATTACTTTGAAATATGTTTAATACCTAGATTGTTGAGGGTTTTTAAACCTAAAGTGATTCTGAATTTTATCGAAAGCCTTTTCTTTGTTTACTGAGATGATCATGTGGTTTTCTTAGTTCACTTTATGTGATAAATAACATTTACTGATTTGCATATGTTGAACCAACCTTGTATCCCAGGAATAAAGCCTACTTGATCGTGGTGGATTAGCTTTTTGATGTGCTCTGGATGCGTTTGCTAGTATTTTGTTGAGGATATTTGTATCTATGTTCATCAGGGATATTGGCCTGAAGTTTTCTTTTTTTGTTGTATCTCTGCCAGGTTTTGGTATCAGAATGATACTGGCTGTATAGAATGAGCTAGGGTAGAATATCTCCTCAATTTTTTGGAATAATTTTATATTTTATTAATATATGTCTGGTAGAATTTGACTGTGGATCTGTCTGGTCCAAGCCTTTCCCGATTGGTAGGATTTTTATTATTGATTCAACATCAGAACTCATTATTGGTCTATTCAGGGTTTCAGTTTCTTCTTGGTTCAATCTTGGGAGGTTGTATGTTTCCAGGAATTTATCCATTTCTTATTCCAGGCTTTCCAGTTTGTGTACATAGTGGTGTTCATAATAGTCTCTGAGGGTTTTTTGTATTTCTGTGGGGTTGGTGGTAATGTTTCCTTTGTCATTTCTGATTGTGTTTATTTGGATTTTCTCTCTTTTTTTATGTCTAGGTAGGGTCTCTCATTCTTTCACATAACCAATTTTTGGGCTGGGCATGGTGCCTCATGGTAAAAATTAGCTGGGCATGGTGGCACATGCTTTTAGTCCCAGGTACTTGGGAAGCTGAGGCAGGAGAACCACTTGAACCTAAGAGGTGGAGGTGCAGTGAACTGAGATCGCACCATTGCACTCCAACCTGGGCAACAGAGCGAGATTCAGTCTCAGTAATAATGGCCAACTTTTTGTTTCATTGATCTTTCGTATGGTTTTTCACATCTCAGTTTCATTCAGTTCAGCTCTGATTTTGATTATTTCTTTTCTTCTGCTAGCATTGGGGTTGATTTACTTTTGTTTTTCTAGTTCCTCTAGGTGTAATGTTAGGTTGTTTATTTAAGATCTTTTTAATGCTTTCATATGGGCATTTAGAGCTATAAACTTTCCTCTTAACACTGCTTTAACCATGTCCCAAAGATTCTGGTGTGTTGTAGCTTTGTTTTAATTAGTTTTGAATAATTTTTCTATTTCTGCCTTAATTTCATTGTTTACCCCAAAGTTAGTAACGAGCAGATTGTTTTTTGAGAGCTCTTCCTGGTATTGATTTCCATTTTTGTGCTGTGGTCTGAGAATGTGGTTGGTATGATTTTGAGAATCATAATTTGTTGAGAATTGCTTTATGGCTGAGCATATGGTATGTGCCATGTGCAATTTTAGAGTATGTGCCTTGTGCAGATGAGGAGAATGTATATTCTGCTGTTGGGTGGAGTGCTCTGTAGATATCCGTTGGGTCCATTTGGTCAAGTGTTAAGTTCAGGTCCCAAATATCTTTGTTAGTTTTCTGCTTCAGTGATCTAATACTGTCAGTGGGGTTTTGAGGTCTGCCACTATTATTGTGTGGTTATCTTAAGAGTCTATAGGTCTCTAAAAACTTGCTTTGTGAATCTGGTTTCTCCAGTGTTAGGTGTATATTCATTTAAGATAGTTAAGTTGTCTTGTTGAGTTAACCCTATATCATTATGTAATGCCCTTCTTGGACCTTTTTGATTGTTGTTGGTTTAAAGTTTGTTTTGTCTGACATAGGAATGGCAACCTCTGTTCTTTTTTGATTTTCGTTTGCTTGATTTTTGTTTATCCCTTTATTTTGAACCTGTGGGTGTTATTGCAGGTGAGATTGGTCTCTTGAAGACAGCATACAATTGGGTTTTGCTTCTTTATCCAATTTGCCATTCTGTACCTTTTAAGTGGGGCATTTAGTTTGTTTACATTCAGGGTTAATATTGATATTAATATTGGTGTGGATTTGATCTGTTACTGTGTTGTTAACTGGTTGCTATGTAGACTTGGTTGTGTAGTTGCTTTAAAGTGTCATTGGTCTGTGTACTTAAGTGCGTTTTTGTGGTGGCTGTTAATAGTCCTTCATTTCCATGTTTATCACTCCCTTAAGGACCTCTTGTAAGGCAAGTCTGGTGGTAATGGATTCCCTTAGCACTTGCTTGTCTGAAATGAATTTTATTTCTCCTTTGCTTATGAAGCTTAGCTTGGCTAGATATGACATTCTTGGTTGAAATTTCTCTTCTTTAAGGATGCTGAATATAGGCCCCCAATCTCTTCTGGTTTGTAGGGTTTCTGCAGAAAGGTCTGCTGTTAGCCTGATGGGTTCCCTTTGTAGGTGACCTGCCTCTTCTGTCTTTAGTATTTTTTCTTTTGTGTTCACCTTAGAGATTCTGATGACTCTATGTCTTGGGGATGGTCGTCTTATATGGTATCGTGCATGAGTTTTCTGAGTTTCCTGAACTTGAGAGTCGACCTCTCTAGTGAGTTTGGGGAAATTTTCATGGATGGTATCCTCAAATATGTTTTCCAGGTTGCTTGCTCTCTCCTTCTCTTTCAGGGATGCTAGTGAGTTGTAGGTTTTGATCTCTTTACATAATCCCCTATTTCTAGGAAGTTTTCTTCATTTCTTTTCATTCTTGTTTGTTTCTTTTGTCTGAGTTGATTGAAAGAACTCTCTTTGAGCTCTGGGAGTCTTTCCTCAGATTTGCCTCTTCTGTTGTTAATACTCGCAAATATATTATGAAATTCTTGTTGTGAATTTTTCAACTCTATCATATCAGTTTGGTTCTTTCTTAAAATTGCTATTTTGTGTTTCAGCCCTTGTATTATTTTATTGGATTCCTTAAGTTACATGGATTGGGTTTCAACTTTGTCCTGAATCTTGATCTTTGTTGCCCTCCAATTCTTAATTCCGTGTCTGATGTTTCAGCCATTTCAGCCTCATTAAGAACCATTGCTGGAGAGGCAGGCAGTATGGTCGTTTGGAGGTAAGAAGACACTTTGGCTTGTTGAGTTGTCTAGTTCTTGTGCTGGTTCTTTCTCAGCTGTGTGGGCTTTGAAGTTGCTGTCGGTTGAATGAGGCTTTTACTTTTATATTCTTTGATGCCCTTGATCTAACTGTGGCATAAGTAGGGTTCATTTGACTGGCTTCATTTCAGAATGCTTTCGGGGGCCAAGGCTCAGCTCAGTACTCCTGAGCCGTGTGCTCTAACCTGGAGGTCTGGGTCCAGGCCTATTGCTTTGTTCTCTGGCCTTCAAAGTTAAACACTTGCCATGCTGGAGGGACTGAGGTGTTCCTAGTCCATTGACAATAACATTCCAGTGTGGAGGTGCCCGCAAAAGCGCTTTGTCAGGGCGGTGGCAGCAGGGTCCACACACATGTGCCAGTGGTTGTGTTGTGATGAGTTGTGTGTGTGTGGTGATGGGGTGGTGGGGTCTGTGCCCATGTGTGACAGTGGTGCATGCACTTTTAATTAGACTTACCTGGCTAGAGGAACCATCACGAGATGCTTTCCAACAAAGTTTTGACAAAGCAAGTCATTCCAAGTTCTTTCTCTTGGTATAGACTAACATATACCTTAACAGAAACTTCTGAAGTATAATATTCACATTTAAGAGGAATACAACCTTCAAACGTTTTTAAATTTCTCTGAAATGGAAACATTTATATGAGTTGCTGGAAGATGGTGTGCGTTTTTAAAGCTTATTCTCACATCAAAATTCATTTTACCTTTCTTTCCAGTGCACACATTTTTGCTATAAATTTCTCTCTCTAAGCACAGCTCGAGTTGGATCCCACGAGTTTTTAGGTCATAGGTTCCTTATCAAAATATTTTTAAATTAATTTTTTTTTAACTTTATCAAATCAATAACTGGAAAATATGTTTCTTATTTTCTAATCCTTTGGGAATTAGTGTGAAGAATTCTGTAGTTTTTAGGCACAATATTTGAAAAAGATATGTGAAAAAGTCAGATTTGTTAACATTGTTGAGAACTTGTAATTTCCTTATGAATTTTTTGGGTTCTATTATTTTGCTTAGAACTGTTGACAAAAGTCCAACTCTATAAAAGTGTGTACTTTTCCCCATCAGGTCTGTCATATTTTGTTTTATATATTTCTCATCCTGTATATGAAATATACCTTCCTGTTAGATTAATCCATTTATGAAATATCTTTTCTTTTTAAAAAATTTCTAGTGATAGTTTTCACCTTAAAGACGTGCATATCATATTAATAGAGTTTGTTATCTTTTTTCTGGCCAGTAGTTATATTGTAAAACTTCTTTACTCTAACTTTCAATACTTGTAGCATTTCTGTATCTTAAATTATATTACTTATAAACAGTTTATAGGTTTTTTTAAAATCCAATCTGATCATTTCTGTCTTTTAAATGGCCTATTGATTCTGTTTGCTTTTAATATACCTTTAATGTGATGTAGAGACTGGGCCTTGAACATGAGTAGAATTTCAACAGGGCTGAGAATGGGTAGGAAGCAGTCCAGACACCGGAAGTAATGTAACAAAGCAACAGAAATAAAAATGAATTGCATGCCAGGGGATAGGTGGGTAGATAGATCTTTCCGCTGGGGCAGAAGGATGGGTAGGCAGCAGAGGGTGACTGGGGACTTGTCTGAAATAGTGAAGAGTTTCGACAAATCTTGGGTGCCCCCCAACTGTATATGCTCCAGACTGTGCTAGGTCCTTGCCCAGGTTGGAGCATATGCTAGAAATTATCACATTTTCCCAGAGCTGTGTCTGACACTTTGATAGAATGAAATGAAAATATAAGACGTAGTTCTTACAGTTAATTCAATTGAAAAAATAAAACAATATCTGGGAAAATATGACGCCAGATGTGGTGTTGTTTTCCCCACATGAGCCAGTTCTCAGACATCAGCTGAGTGTCCTACAATCCAGTTCAATTCTGACACTATCTACTACCTATCTGGATTTAGTGTCACATCCCACCAGTTAAAGGCTCAGCCCACAAGACTGCCCTAAGTTCAGATGCTAATTGCAAGTTCAGCACTTGCACTCCTAACTATAAATCAGGGGTTCCCATGACCCCCTCCTTGGGTTAGGCAATTTGCTAGAATGGCTCCCAGAATTCAAGGAAAAACTTTATTTACATTTATTGGTTTATTATGGAGGATATAACTCAGGAGCAGCCAAATGGAAGAGATACTTAGGGTAAGGTGGAGCTTAGGGTAAGGTAGATACGTGGAGGAACAGTACACAGAGCTTCCGTACACTCTCTAGGAACACCGGCTTCTCAGCACCTCCATGTCTTGACCAACCCAGGAGAGTTTTTTTTTTTTTATTTTGTTTTTGAGACAGAGTCTTGCTCTATTGCCTAGGCTATAGTGGCACGATCTCGGCTCACTGCAACCTCCGCCTCCTGGGTTCAAGCAGTTCTCCTGATTAGCCTCCTGAGTAGCTGGGATTACAGGCATGTGCCACCATGCCTGGTTAATTTTTGTATTTTTAGTAGAGACAGGGTTTCCCCATGTTGGTCAGGCTGGTCTCGAACTCCTGACCTCATTATCTGCCTGCCTCCGTCTCCCAAAGTGCTGGGATTCACAGGTGTGAGCCAGCACGCCTGGCCAGAACAGGAGTTTTTATAAAGCTTAATTTCTAGCTTTCCCAGAGGTTGATGGGTGGGGCTAAAAGTTCCAACCCTCTAATCACCTGGTATTTCTGGTGAGGAGCCCCACCTGAGGGTATCTATGGGCCCTACCCTATAGCACTTCATTAACCTGAGCACAAGGGAATCCTCATGAATAACAAAAGACACTCCCATCATTCAGGAAATTCCAAGCGTTTTAGGAACTCTGTGCCAGGAACCAGGGACAAAGACCAAATATATTTTGTATTATATCACACAAGATATAATACAATATTATTATTATTATTATTAAAGTAACATTAAAAGTTCAGAAAAATGAACAGTAGGTGTTTAATCAAAAGGAGTATGGGCCGGGCGGGGTGGCTCACGCCTGTAATCCCAGCACTTTTGGGAGGCCGAGGCTGGTGGATCACGAGGTCAAGACCATCCTGGCCAACATGGTGAAACCCATCTCTACTAAAAATACAAAAAATTAGCCGGGCTTGGTGGCGCGTGCCTGCAGTCCCAGCTACTCGGGAGGCTACTACTCGGGAGGAGAATTGCTTGAAACCGGAAAACGGAAGTTGCAGTGAGCCAGGATCGCAACTGCACTCCAGCCTGGTGATAGAGTGAGACTCTGTCTCAAAAATAAAAAAGAATATGCCTGAGGAGGAAGTGAAAATCGAACTGGCCCCTGGCATACATGCTGTAACTGTATTGTTTCCTTGTCCTTACTAGACCACCAACTCCGTGCTGGTAAGGATCACATCTCTTCTGTGGCTGCAGAGCCTCGTTATAGTTCTTGGTACAGAGAAGGTACTAAACAAGTATGTGGAAATGAATGAGGGAGGAGCGAGCTGCCAACCTAACAGGAGAGTGTTAAGGAGGAAGAGCAGAGTGAATGCTGCTCCCTGAAGAGCAAGGATGCCAGGATGAGAGGCTTGTGGGGTTTTGAGCAGTAACAGACGGAAAATATCAGTCTAGCCTGATGTCCTTGTGGCCGTCAGTAATGCCTTTCTTTGTCACTAGCAGGGGTTATTAATTGTGGATTGAGTCTGTGGAAATGGAATGGAATGGGGAAGACCTATGGGAAAAGCATAAAGAAGCCTGGATACTGTCTGTACTGCTCAGTCAGCTCTGCCCATCTGGTAGTCTCATGCCCTAGGAAGCCAGACTGCTTTTTTCACCCTCTGCTCAGCTGCTTTGGTTCAATTGCAGTTCTGAGAATGAACAGGATCACCCTTCAGAATGTTTCCTTACACAGACCTGGACTGTGTCTCAGTTGTTAGTTCTCATTATCCTTAAGACAGGTCATTGTTGCTTTAACTACAAGTACCTCTTTCATTTCTTGCCAGAGGAAACAAATTTTCTGTTTATGTTCACAGATTTCAGTGGAATGAATGATAGTTTAAAATGTGGTAGTAAATTTACTGCAGATACACTGTAACTTACTGGAATCCCTAATTGTTACTTTTCTGTGATCATATATATACACGATTGTTTTTCCCTTTTAAAATTTTAGTTGAGTTAAAAAATTTAGAAATTTATAAAACATTTTCAGAAAATGTACAGTTCTTTATCATGATGATACTTTTTAAGCTCAGTTTTTTCTTAGATTTAGTATTACTTTTTAATCTAGATTTATCTTTTTTTTTTTTTTCCCCTACCTGAGAGAGTCTTGCTCTGTTGCCCAGGCTGGAGTGTAGTGGCGTGATCTTGGCTCACTGCAACCTCCGCCTCCTGGGTTCAAGCGATTCTCCTGCCTTAGCCTCCCTAGTAGCTGGAACTACAGGCATGCTCCACCACGCCAGGGTAACTTTTGTATTTTTAGTAGAGACAGGGTTTCACCATGCTGGCCAGGCTGGTCTCGAACTCCTGACCTCAGCTGATCTGCCCACTTTGGCCTCCCAAAGTGCTGGGATTATAGGCATGAGCCACCATACCTGGCCTGTCTGGGT